>JAVSBS010018387.1:0-27933 GCA_033124195.1 Coracias cyanogaster | reverse complement strand
CCTTATGAAGAGTGGCTGAGCGAACTGGGGTTGTTGAGTCGAGAGAAGAGGAGACTGAGAGGAGACCTTATTGCTCTCTACAACTACCTAGGAGGAGGTGGTATTGAGGCTGGTGTTGGTCTCTTCTCCCAAATTACTAATGATAGAATGAGAGGAAATGGTCTCAAGTTCCATCAGGGGAGGTTTAGATTAGATATTAGGAAGAAATTATTTGCTGAGAGTGGCTGGGCACTGGAACAGACTGCCCAGGGAGGTGGTGGAGTCACCTCTAGAGGTCCCTTCCATCCTAAAACATTATATGATTCTATGATTCCCTGTCTCTTCTGTACTGAGGAGCCCAGAACTGGACACAGTACTCCAGGTGTGGCCTCACTGGTGCTGAATAGAAGGGAAGGATCACCTTCCTTGACCTCCTCAAAACATTCCTCACGATGCAACCCAGGATACTGTTAGCCTTCCTTCCGGCAAGGGCACATTGCTGGCTCATGTCCAATCTTCTAACTGAAAAATACTCCCAGTTGGGATATAGACACAGATCCCTTCTTTTTAAAAAACACTAAATCCTAAAATTAATCTCTTCAGGTATTGATCATTGGGTAGAAAGTACTGACATTAAGTAGGCTCTCAGTCAAGCTTTAGGGGCCATTAAACTTTGGAAAAACTTTATGCCCTGCATTTTAGATTGGCTATGGCTAGGCCACATCCTAGTCAGCACCACATTACAGTGAAAGTTGAGACAGGGGAGGGTTCACTCATTCAAGCCTTTAACCTCCATCTTGAAAAACTTACTTCCAAGGTTGACTACACAGGGGAACCCAACTACTTCTGCCAGTAAGAGGTGCCAGATCTGAGGGACTTTAAGACTCTAACCTGAGAGTTTGATGCCTTTTTGTTTCATGGATTTTTGCACTGGCCACTTTCAGGAACAGAGGTGCAACTATATTCAAAATTCCAAAGTCATGCTTCTTAAACAACACATTTGAAATACCTTTTTCACCTGAAAATCTAAAGGAAAGAACATGCAAATAACTCCACCATTAAGCTGTACATTAGGTCAGTTGATTACATAATTTATGTGGTTTTAAGTTTAATAATTCAGAAACCTGGCTTTTTTTCTTGGCCATAAAGAACGGTTTTGACATCAGTGTCAACAAGGCTTAAGTCAGCATGTCTTTACTGACAATTTGCTTGGCTTTATGTTGTCAATTAGAATTTCATTTTTTTTGCTAAGTCAATACAATAAGATTACTACAGAGACTTCATTACAGCTACAGACAGGTAGCTGTAAACAGAGCTGTGGTACACAGTTTTCTTCCTATAATGCCAGTACTCACTAAACAGTTATTGGAACAATTGCCTATAAAAGGACAATAAAAGGTTTGTATCTTGAATATTGTTCTCCAATGAAATTATCACTTTACAAAAAAGGATACCAGTGAGCTGATACTATTACTATTATTATTTAGTGAGAACATTTATGGCTGTTCTGTGTTTAACATATTTAATTGTAATGTTCACTGCACAATGAAGTTCACAGCATGTTAATAAGAATAAATAATCATGTAATGAATAGGATCATATTTTCCTCAGTATTCTGTGTCTTGAATGTTTCTAAATAGCAACGTGCTATGCTATACTAAATTCCTCAGGAAGATGGATTCAAATACATCTCAGGCTATGATGTTTCCTAGCAATATGCTTTTTAAGTTACATTTGCAATAACCAGAACAATTCCAGTATACTTTATTTTTTTAAAGAGGCCTCAGTTTCAAAACTTCATTTAACTTTATTTAGCTTTATAATTATCTAAACTTGCATGTTGTATTTTAGAATAACTTTTGAGGTGTTCTACCTAGCTACACTGCCAATGGAGTATAAGAATAATCTCAATTAAACTAGGTGGGATTGAAGAAGCAGTCTAGTAGCAGCAACACAAGACTGAGCATAGCTGAGTTACCTTACAGAAAGGCAGATACCTGAGGAGACAAGCAGATAATGAGCAGGTTGATGAAAGATACCGCAGTATACAGCCCAGGCATCTGTTTTAACTCTCTGGACTTTATCTGAAATATTCCTACTATTAAATAAAGAGATTAAATTTGTCTTACTGAAGAAATTCTGTAAGTCTGTTAAAATAGCAACAAAATCATGAAAATCACAGTAAATAATTATATTTCAGTTGAAAAACCACCACTTTTAATCCTAGCACACCTTCATCCCTGTCGCTCTACATATTTCAATAAGGCATGTCCACAAGCACTGTGACCAGCACTTTACATCTTCTACTCAGCTCCCTCTCTTTGGGCCTCTGAGAGGATAAGATGGAGAATGTCTTTGTCAAGGATATTCCATTAAGAGAAAACCTGGCAACCATATCTATGGAAAACAGCAAGACCAATATTTCAATAGCTTCACGCAAACTGGCATGCACTTTCTTCTGTGAGTGATAATTTTGGTTGAATCACTTCTAGTAGACAGCAGCATAGAAAAGTGTAATCTTCGAGTCAGGAGAGAAGTTTTAAGAGTGACAGATTCACTAAGGGAAACAAACTCAGCTGGACTGTAAGATATTGATGGAATGAACACCTGAACTATGAGAGTGAATGTCCTCTAACTAGTTTCTTCCCTACCTGTAGGTTGAAGTCTAAAATTCATTTGGTGGGATAATCATGTAGTCCACAAAGAACAGGAAAGACATGGGAAATATGAACCAAATAACAGACTGTTAGAAGTTGCAGAACAAGCTTTTAAATACCGCTCATTTTCCTCTTATTTGCGTAAATATGTGGTGCAACTCTGCAACATGGCCAGGAAACAAATGCTTCCATGCCACAAGCATATCTCTTCTGGCCTAACAGGTACATCTCAGTTAATTCAAATTAACAATACACGGACCAGATAAAGAGTACAGAATAAGCCACACTGAGTAAGTGCTATGATATGAAAAACTGGAGTATGCCTCAAAGAAAGTGATTACATTTCAAGTTTGACTTGTACTGGCTGGGCTTCTTCTGTGATGTAAGTAAGCAACAATACCATATCCCAAAGTCACACTGAGCTTTTAATTCACAAGTTTAATCTTAATGTGAATTTTATGACCTCATATTCAATATGAACCAAATTCCCCATCCTTTCAGGAGCTTTCTTAATCAATAGCAATTATAATTATATGCATACTTCAATATGCAAACAACAGTCTTAGTCTTACAAGAACATAAGTATGAATCAAATCTTAGTGATATACACAGCTCTAAAAATATAAGCTATATTTCACCTGTCTGCCTGATAGAGTACAGCCAGAAAATAGCAGAATTTATCTTAATGGAAGAATATAGATCACACTGCCAGAAAAAAAAGAGATTAAAAGAATTAGATTACGAAATACATATACATGTGTATATATATACACACACACTATATATATATATATACACACATAGTAAAATATATAGTATTATAGTATATACATGTAGTAATCCCTCATTTTATAGCACTTACCAATACAGAGTCCTGCTTCAGTCTAAAAGAACAAAATTTAAAAATCGTAACAACCAGTGCATTTTACCATGGGATAAATATTAACATTTTGGTTACCACCATTATGCTCAGATAACACTCATGAGCAACCCAGTATTTTAATGAAATTGCATTGATGAAAATGGTTGGAGAAACAAACAGTAAATAAATACAGATTTCAGCTATTAATCTATAATTTGATCATGTATTTCAGATGATGCCATAAAGCAATGAAAAACATCTGAGTTTTGTGCAGGCACCCGGAATCTAAAATGAAATTACAGCTCTACTGCCTAAGTTTACATGTTTTGATTTCACAGGATATATAGGACCAAGTCCTTAATTTGTTTCTCTTTTTTGTCTTCAGCATATCCTCCCTTCCATTAAGCTCCCTCATCTTCCTTGCTACTAATGGACATAACTGCTTCCAGTGATTAGTAGTCTTATAATTCATAAATGTGTTTTCACAGTGATGGCCTGTACCTTTGCCTGTCTCTTTATAAACAGCAACCATGGCATTTTAATACTGCAACAAAAGACCTCTCATCTCAACTTAAAATCCCAAGATGAACAACATTTTGACAATATTTTCAAAACCTATTTTAAATGTGGCTGACATTTGGAGATTAAATGTGGAGATCTAAACTCCTGAATCAACTTGGTAAAATTTTCAACTTGGAAAGTGTTTTCATAAAAAATGGAAGCACAGGTTTTATTTTATTCTTAAAATTATCTCCACATTTTCACTTTCTCCATTCCATTTCTCCTTCCAGAAAACGCACACAGAAGTACATTCATTGGCTGACAGTCAGCTTGTTCAGATTTAAAAGGATGCAAACCACTGACAGAAGCTCAAAGACACAAGAGTTGTTTCATCATTTAACAGAGGTTCCAAGAACTTGTTAATAATGAAGGCACTTAATATGTAATGATTAAATGTCACATTTCTGCCAGGTGCATTACCAAATTAACTAGCTAAGTTGGCATCCATGAGCTAATACTTTTCCTTTTCTTTTTTCCTTTTTTTTTTTTAAACAACCAAAAGGATAGCACCAACATAGAATCATTAAGGCTGGAAAAGACCTCTAAGATCATCAAGTCCAACTGTCAATCCAACACTACCATGGCCACTAGACCATGCCCTGAAGTGCCACGTCTACATGTTTTTTAAACACCTCCAGGGATGGTGACTCCACCACTTCCCTGGGCAGCCTGTTCCAGTGCTTAATCACTCTTTCAGTAAAGAAATTTTCCCTAAGATCCAATCTAAACTTCCCATGGTGCTACTTGAGGCCACCACCTCTCGTCCTGTTGCTTGTTACTTGGGAGAAAAGACAAACACTCACCTCTCTACAACCTCCTTTCAGGTAGTTCTAGAGAGCAGTAAGGTCTCAGCCTCCTCTTCTCCAAGCTAAACAGTCCCAGTTCCCTCAACTGCTCCACATAAGACATTCTCCAGACCCCTCAACAGCTTGGTTGACCTTCTCTGAATCTACTCCAGCACCTCAATGTCCTTCTTGTACTGTGGCACCCAAAAGTGAACACAGTACTCAAGCTGGGGCCTCACCAGCATCAAGTACAGGGGCACAATTACCTCCCTACTCCTGCTGGTCACACCATTTCTGATACAGGTCAGGATACTGTTGGCCTTTTTGGCCGCCTGGGAACACTGTTGGCTCAAGTTCAGCTGGCTGTCCACCAGCACCCCCAGGTCCTTCTCTGCCAGGCAGCTCTCCAGACTCTCTTCCCCAACCCTGTAGCATTGCATGGGGTTGTTGTGGCCCAAGTGCAGAACGTGGCACTTGGTCTTGTTAAACCTCATACAATTATCTTCAGCCCACTGATCCAGCCTGTCCAGATGCCACTGCAGAGCCTTCCCACCCTCATGCAGATCAACACTCTCACTCAGTTTGGTGTCATCTGTAAACTTACAGAGGGTGAATTCTATCTCCTCATCCAAGTCATTGATAAAGATATTAAACATCATGGGTTAAACAATAGAACTGAACTCAAATAATTTCTGGGGTAAAAATTAGCAATCCTTTCAAGCACTATGGAAAATCTAGAAAGATTCAGGTGGTAATTTGTATCTCATCTTTACTGCATTCAACTACCTTCAGTTCCTTACCAGACAAAACTGGGATAAA
This sequence comes from Coracias cyanogaster, assembly GCA_033124195.1. Classification (NCBI taxonomy): domain Eukaryota; kingdom Metazoa; phylum Chordata; class Aves; order Coraciiformes; family Coraciidae; genus Coracias; species Coracias cyanogaster. The sequence continues at coordinate 22,270 of JAVSBS010018387.1, read as the reverse complement.
TCCTTTGACAGTCTGATGCAGGTGGAAGTTTTTCCTGACTTGCCTCAAATGAATTGAGAATTCCTCAAATTAAATGAGACTCACCCTACATATGTGTTCTCCCTGCTATGAAAAGAATAAATAATAAATATAACTTGATGAAGAAAAGACTGACTGGATTTGAACAAATGAAGCCTTCTTTTTACTCTAAGAAGAGATTGAAGGAGGATCCAATGCCTACACCCTTTTATCTTCTAAGATACTTGTAGGCACTGTTGGAATAATGAAAATAAAAAATAACTGCTCTTCTCTGGAACTATACTCAGCCAGCTTTATGAATAGACAGTGTGCAGCTGCCTGTCCCTGCAAGTAGCTAGGGTCAGCAAATAGGAAAACTGACAAACATGAAACACTTGATTTGCTGGAGACTGTGTACTCGGATGTCATTACTCAGTATGATTCTCGTGAACAGGATATTGAAGGGAGATTTGGTACAGCAAAGAGAAACAAACTCCTTAATTATCTGGAAGAAGACTAGGAAAATATTTTTGAAGATTTAGTGTGAAGACAGCTATAAAAAGACAGAACAATGAGCAGATGTCTTCCAGAAGTCCACTTTAGCCCTACAAGCGATTCAGATTGGAATTTATAACTAATTGGATTGATGGACAAGGGAGAATGCCTACTTAATGAGCTGCGAGGAAGACTGGCATGATCCAATCAGTACAGTTATGCAAAGGAAGAATGTATGGAAAGAAAAGAAAAAAAACACCAAAAGAAGGAGAAGGGACAGAAGTGTGGCTCGAGAAGCAACAAGTTTTGCAGTAAACAAAGAACTGGGAGAGAAGCCAAATATTCATTGTTAAAATCGGCAAAATTAAGCTAATTCCCTGTGTATGTTGGGAAGGCAGCTAGCACCACCAGCAGAAAACACCTCTGAATACCCAGAAACTGGCTGTGACTATCAAAAAGCAACTCTTATTGAGCAAACTCCAGAAAATTAATGAAACTTCCAGAGTCAGCAAAAATCCTCAGAAACAAATTACCACAAAACAATGAAATGAGGGGAGAGATTATTTCTTCAACAATTTGTCTTTACTACCCTATCACAGTACAGTGGAACTAGAAAAGAATCTCCCATTTCATCAACTTTCTATACTTCACCCATGTTTGCATCAATGAATCAAGCCTTCTGATCAGAAAACCTCAGCATAGTTCCTCTCTTACTTTTAGCGATTAGTGATGTTTCATAGAATCATAGAATGGCTTGAGTTGGAAAGGACCTCAAAGATCATCTAGTTCCAACCTCCCTGCCATGGCAGGGACACCTCCCACTAGACCAGGTTGCTCAAGGCCCCATCCAACTTGGCCTTGAACACCTCCAGGGATGGAGCATCCACAGCTTCCCTGGGCCAGGGTCTCACCACCCTCAGAGTGAAGAACTTCTTCCAAATTTCCAATCTAACTCTCCTCTCTTCCAGTTTGAAGCCATTACCCGTTGTCCTCTCACAAGCCCCTGTAAAAAGACCCTCCTCAGCTCTCTTGCAGGCCCCAAATAAAACACATTTGTGGATCTGAGAGCTTGTGGAGAAGAACATTAACACCCTTTAGGCTGTTTTTGTTGGCATTCAGGCCCTCTGTGCTGGGGAATAGAATAAAAACAGAAAAAGAAAAAAAGCCCAGTGGTACAGGGGTAGAGAAACAGGTGCTTTCTTTATCTGAAACTAAATCACTTATTTTGCTGATCAAATTATATCCATGCCTATATTAGGCAACCAGACTATTTTTGCCTCTCAGTTTTTGCATATTGACTTTTTAAAGGTAAAAATGGAAATGATGAATTCAGTACCTTCCATGAGCAACAGCAAGATCCATTTACTGCTGTAGAAGAGAAATGGCAACGTGTCTTTGTCTTGCAAGAGAAAATTAAGCGCATAAAATATCCCACCTACTGACTGTGAGAGATTTCTGAGCAGACACACACGAGAGAACAGCAATACTGTAAGGTTTAGTATTTTATAGACCTGCATATTAAAGTCATACTCAGTCATTCTGAGTATTGTTTGAGGTTCTGTGAAAATTCGTTGAGTTTCACTTATATCTGTATCAATAAACACTGTCTGAAACAAAACATTTTAGGAAGGCTCCACATTATGAATGAGACAAGCCAGCACAGGAACTTCCAATGTACCCAGAGGAGTTTTACTCATTTACCACCCGTGTCGAATCCCCAGCGCAGCAAGTTGTGGATCCACCTAAAACTCACAAAGACGTGACCAGGTCTCACCCAAACTGTGGCTCACTGCCTTCACCTGCGACACTTTGCACTTCATTTGTTCAAAATTACCCAAATGTGAGGTAACAGTACAGGCAACCAAGTGTAGGACTATTAAGAGATTAACAGTGGAAATAAAAGCTGTTCTCACCCAGTCCTACTAAAACCCGCGGAGAACTTTCCTAGTCTTCCTCAGAAGGATTGTGAGAAGCAGCGCTGTGCATCTAAAAATAAAAGCACCCATTTCCCCTGGCTGCATTTAGCATTTCCATTTCAAAAGCAAAAATACCCACTGCATTTTTCAAATCAGTCTGGAATGGCATCCATTCCAAACTCACAGCTAAATCCCTTAATATTTAGTGACAAATTAATCCTTTATAAGAAACCCTTTCATGCAGCATTGTCTTTGAATTACAAATGACCGGAGCTGAATGTACAACCACGAAGGACACAAGCGATGGCTGCAGCTCTCTAGAACCAGTCCTGACAATTAACGCTTGCACTAGAGATCTTCAAGCCACGTGCAAATTTTTTGCTATGTCAGCGCATCAATAAAACAAGATAGAATTGGAAAGCATTTCCTGGACAAAATTAATATTGGAGGGAAAGACGAACAAGAACTATGCGCCAAGCAGCTCCTAAAGGTCCTTTCCAACCTGAACAATTCAATGTGCCAAGCTATGCACTACATAGCCAGGCTTTGCGTGCCTGGGATCATTTCAGCCACAGCATCGATATTGCTGTCCCTGACACCACAACTTTGCCTACTTCAGAGGAGTGCTCCCATCCAGGGAAATCCTCAAGCACATACTAATTCATACCGAAGTCAGCAATACTTCAGAATATTACTTCGAATACTTCAATGGGGTTTTTTTAATCCGTATCTGAGCTGCAGGAGCTGGTCCAACCGCTTAAGTGAACGTACGCTGCGCTGATTCCATGGCATTCCCGTGGCATCTGAAGTACCTGGGAACATCGGGGACGTGAAATGCGGAATGTCCCACCTCATCCTATGGGAAATGGAGAGCTGGATACCTGGCAGTTAAAAAAAGAGGATCCATGTCTGGACAGCGCACGCAGTCCTAAGGTGGACAGGCTGTTTCCACTTCTCCTTTCAAGTGAGATGGTAATATTGGCATATAATCTAGACTAAATAATTCACATCAGAATTATAGATATTACAGAAAGTGCATTGTTGTGCTGCCTTCGCTTTCCTTTCATCCCTAAAAGCAAACGTACAACAAAGCTTTGGATTCACTTTTTTTGGAGCACGTGTCTGGAAGCACAAATGACAAAGGTTTTTTGCAATTTTTATTTGCAGTCCTTTGAAACAGCAAAACTTATTTTGGGAAACGCTACAACTCCGCTGCTACATGGAGACCGTGCAAAAGGTCTGACATTAGATGCGTATTGTCTTCAGAATTTATTTTTAGTAGCAGCATTTTAAGCAGCTACTACACACGCTATCACCATTTCAAAGTGATTTCCCTGGATTCTTTGCACCATGTAGCAGAATTTTCATTACAGTTTCTAGTGGATAGATTGGTCCATCTGTAACATATAAGTAATTTCTCTCCCTCTCATTTCAACAATTGAGCTCTGAGGCATTCAAACGTGGGAGCTAAACACCCTGCGGGGGGTAGGTAGAACCTATATGATCCAATCTCCCCTTAAAAGGCAGGAAATGAAAGGATGTTTCACATGTGGTTGAATAGATATAAATATATATTTTTAATATGTATATACATACACATGCACACTGCTTACCACCATTAAAACACTTCATCTATTGTCTGGCATGATGCATTGTATGGAGAGACTGTCCAGATGAAAAAGAGTTGCTTTACTAAGCAGAAGTCGATATTGTATAAACATTTCCATATAAAGTACGCACATGGAATTTCCAATGTCTTACTCTAAATGAAGACTGCCCTTAGCCATTGGCTTAACAATGCCCTGAAAAATTCAGTTGGGGTCAGCTAAAACCCAAGATGTCCACGTGCTGACTATACATCAGATGTACTGGGAAACCCAAGCACAATATTAAGAGAGAAAATTCAGGACTATGTGCTATGAAGTACTGAGTTATCTTTGAGCTGTTATATACAGCTCCAATGGGACCTGCAAATATTTTCCGTAGGTGATTGTTCATATACAGATTAATATGAATCTCAGGTTTGTAGCGCAGTAAACAACTAATAATTTTAGAAAAAGCCTTCAAAATACAAAGTTAGGCTTGCAGTCTATTCCAGAAGCAATGTGTCACCTTGTCAGATAACGATGAATATTTGAAAAACATTATAACCATACACTCAAATCTATGCCTTAGCCCTTTAAATAAAATAAAGCAATAATTACAAAGACAACTCAAGATGCTTTCGTGCCTTGAAGTGCAATAGAAACCAGGTTGCCACTTCTTCAGCATCAAAGTCCAAATTAGATCAAGGCGTATAGAGGTAATAACGGCAGCAACAGATTCCCTTCCTACTCCTTTCATGGTTAAGTGAAGTTTGTTCCTTTTTTATTTTCTAAGTATGGTTAGGCGCCTCAAGCATGCTTGTTAGGATGGAAAAAGCGTGCAAATCCCAGACCTAGGACCCTGCCAAAAGTCTCTTTAGACAGTCAAGGCAGCCAGAAGTATGCTGAGAGCTTGCCAGAGCCATATTGGGTGGCTAAAATTAAATAAACAGTTAATAAAAAGATTTTGAACCAACCTAAATAAATACAAACTTATAGATTAACTGCCTTATCTGCTTTATAAAAGGAGATCTAAGATAGAAACCAAGCCCTTGAAATGCTTAGACATCCACAAGTTCTGCACAAGGAGATTTAAATAGAGAAGTACTTGCTATTATCTCTTTCAATAAGATGAGGCTTACATTTGGGGGAAAAAAAAAAAATAATCCTCATGGACTCCTCTGACAGTGATTTCTTTTCCTTTAAAACATAAACTCGCTCTGCCCCCTGTTGTCAGCGAATTATAAATCCTACCCCGCAGCAACAGGCAAACAGCAGGACCCCCAGGCTGAAACAGCAAGGATTATTTAAGACAAAAGGCAGCAGGCAGCAAAGGTATTTTAGGAATACGTCGCTGCATGGTGAAAAATGTTCCTGAATTATCATCTGCATGCTTGAGGCCGTTTATTTTCTCTGCTCGGTATATTATTATTATTTTTGGAAAATATGACCATGAATATGAAACCAAGTGCGTACAAGTGGCCAGTGGTTTGGATATTAAAAAGGACTAGCTGCTCTAGGAAATAAAAACAAAGTAAGAAAACGTTTGAAGGAATTAAAGACAAGTTTTATCAAGGTTCAGATATATTTTCCTTTACCTCTGAATGCTTCTACCGAATAAGGCAAAGATCAATGCCAGGAGTTTGGCCATTGAGCTTCTTGGCTATAACGTGAGATAACATCCCAGTTTCTCTAAGTGAAATGAGTGCAACAATCTGTCACTGACATTTTTCCATATCACAAAAATCATACAAATTTGCTGTAGCCAACCTGTGGTGATACTAAAAACCGATCCGCACCCATCCGGACTACTCGGGAAGCTTCCAAGACTTCTCCTACTTGAGGAGCTTCTGAGCTCCTTAGATCTTCCCCAGCACCTGGGACAGAAGACAATAATCAAGGGAGAAATAAAAACTTTTGGGGATCAAAAAAGATCCAGCAGAAAAGGAATAACCAAAATCTGAGACCATAAGGCATTCCTAACCAAGACGTTGCTATCCCTGCGAAAATAAAGTGGCTGGTAAAACAAACTCACCAGCAATAGAAATACACAGTTCCTACCTCCGAGTACAGTTAACAATAATATTTGCACTCGGTGTCCTTCTGAGAATAAAACTGTTTAAATAGCCAGAAGGAGTGGCTTAGTGGTCTAATCTTGAGCAAAATAGTCCTTAAATCCACAGGTTTAAGTGCCAGTGGGGTCAATTCGCTCTTCTTTCCAGGACAGAGCAGAGGAGTTGCCAGCAGGGTCAGGGACAGCTGGGGATTTTGGACATAGTGCAGACAGAAAGAGAGACTTCTTATAACCCACTTGAGCAACCAGAAATCAGTTATACCCACCCTAAAAATCAAGGTTTGTCTGTTGCCCCAGAATCTCTTTTCCAGTTGTTTGTTTTCCCTCTCAGCTACAATTCCTTCACCTTGGAAGCAGATGCACGTTATCTTACTTAGAGTATTCAGCCTCCGTTCTCTGCAAACACTTGCTGATATATTATTGTCTTGCTGACATATTATTCTAAAGCCACTGGAATTGCTTGCTGTGAAATCACGCGTGTGCTCCAGAGCGGGACTTTTTTACAAGCATCCTCAGCAGCTGCCCATTGGCCAGTGACTTTTGAGCAATCATATTTTGCCTGTGAAATTGTCCCTAGCAAAAAAAAGGGAACACGGCAATCCTGGAAAAGAAAACAAAATAGAATCACACTGGGGATGTTACCAACATCTACTTTATTCACCTATGAATAATATTGACCTAGGAAGACCTGCTTTTAAACACCTTATTCTGGCTTTGGAGGTTTTCTCCTGCGAGCGCAGGAGCAATCTAAGGTATCATCAAGAAGGGTATTTTGGCTTTGTCTGTTGTATTAAAGAGGTCATAAACGTGAAAAGTATTGCTCCAAGTCTTGCAGGTAATTTTTCCCTTCTGAACAGCTGACATTCAGTAGCAGTTGTGATGTTTATTTCCCCATCCCAAAATAAACCCTGGCAGGAGACAAAGGCCAAGCACCTTCCAGTTCACCGACCAGAAAACAGCATGGACAGGGTGGACACATTAATGGTTGAGTCCGCTGCTCGAATAAGAATTACAGATTTTCCTCCTCCGTAAGTTTTTAGGTAATACACTCTTTTCAAGCGCACATTTTAAAACATCCCCAGCATAACAGGCAGCAGCTCCTCTAGAATCCCGCTCTCTCCCTCCATCCCTTTGCCTCTTATAAAACACGTGCACAGCAAACTGTGCCCCACATCCCTCGTCAACACCAGTCTTTCCATGTAAGCCTAACTTTGGGGAGCTGCTGCAGAGCAAGGAGGGCTTTATGAAGGAGGAGGATTTTGCAGACAGCCCTGATGCCATGCAGTCCTTACCTTTAATTGTCAAACATCTCAGTTGTCCTAAAATCTGCACGAGGAGCCTGGTGAGAAAGCATTCACACAAGTCCCTGGCTGGGTTTTCCTTTTTCAGACACGTGGAAGAAAAGCTTGAATGACCACACCGTTAAGGAGGGAATGAGAATGAGACACATCTCCCTTTGTTGCTCCAAACCAATTTGTGGGCCGCATTCATTTGTGCGTTTTTAAAGGAGAAACAAAGGTTCAAATAGTGTGGCTGGTTGCTATAAAGGCTTCCCAGGTGTTGCCTTACCCAACACTGGCCACCGCTGCCACCCTGTTAACTTCACACGCTACTGCCAACACATGCAAACCAGGGCTTTAGCGAGAAACCTCTCTGTTTCTGCACCAGCTGAAGCCAAAAAAGTGATGTTTTAACACTTGGGCAGCAGTTTTACAGCACAACTGAGCCAAGTTACCAGTTTCCAGGGCTGAGACCAGCACAGGAGCTGCCTCTGGCCCGGCCTCACGCTCCCACAGCTGCACTTTGCAGCTCCTTTTCGGCTCGTTTAGCTTCCTACGCTGGCTTATCCCTGGCCTGGACCAGTAAAAACATCACTACAAGGGGTGTGAAGAGCTACTGTTTCCTTCCAGGCTAGAAACAAGGGCGGCTCGGTCACAAAGGGCCTGGATTCCCCCCCAAAAGAGTGTTCCATCGACTCGCCAGAGGTTTCCCTCCAATGCACCGCAGGGAAGCGAAGCACACCCTACAGCTCCCAGGAGGGGGAACGCACAGGATCCGTAATTCGAGATATGGAAGCGGGTTTTGAGAATGAATTCATGAAATTAAAATAAAAACCAGACTTTAATACCGGTTCCAAACTGCTTGTTGTTACTCTCAGTGCCTTACAGCTGCCACTCCAGTAATCCTGTGGATCCGGGACAAACTGTAACCAGTTCAGAAGCCTACAGTAAAGTATCTCCAGTTGAAAGGGCTTGTTTTGATTAAAAGCACTTTAAGCCAATGTATTTGTTCATTTACCTGTTGAAAACCTTTCCTGCATGTTCTCATCTCTACTGTGACACTCTTATTTAAGTATTTCCCGCGGCAGCTTGCCTGGCAGGCCCTGCCATCTCAGTGCTGAGATACCTCAGTAAATGCAAAATTGGCTAAGTTTTGTGTTCCTGAAGCTGCCAAAGGCAGACAAAGAGTCAAACCCAGCTCGCTGTGTGTTGCACAGAGCCGTTCAGCATAGCATAATTTCCCAATTGTCATTTCCTAAAGTATTTATCAAATTAACAGAATAGCTTTATATAGGATTCCCAGCAGATCCACGCAGGCAGGACTCGCACGTTCCCTTTCCCCTGCGATGCTGTTTGCTAGTCATTAACTTCTGTCCTGGGAATAACACAGAAGCAAGCAGAGGAAATGACTGCCTCTTTATTATCCCTCCCCACAGCTAGATAGCAGAAACATTTGTGTTGCTATTAGCAAATGCTGTCTCAGTCCTGCAGAGATGAGCATTCATCCCAAAGAGGCATCACCACTCAGACATCCTCGTGGACCGCTGCGAGGATTGAGGCATCTAACCCTGCAGACGCAGGGGCAGACGTATATAAACAGCACACATCAGCTTAAAGGAATTAGAACGGCCTGGTAAAGAGACGCTGATTTAACAAATTGATCTTGGAAGAGGTCTTTTAACCAACTAAACTAAAACTAAATGCAAACAATGCTGTTCAGGGAGCAGAGCAAAGTACGATGCATTCAGAGAAGCCCCTAATTCTTCCCATCTTCTATGTAAAACTGAATCTTAACCCATCCTACCACAAACCGGATGGCTACCCACAGATATCTGCTGGTTGTTCTGTACCATTTCTTTGGTTGTTTTTATAGGAGGAAGAAAAAGAACAAAGCCACAGCCAATTTTTAGCATCTAGCATCACTGGGATTTCAAGTCACTGCAAAGATCCATGTAAAGAACGAGAAGTTCGGTAGTGCTCCGTAAACCAGGCTGGATTTAGCTGCTGAGATGTATTTCTTGGTTTTGCCTTTAAAAGGTGGTTTCTGGCCAGAAGTCAAGCAAGCAACGTAATTCAGCCACCTCTGGAGAAGGAGCACCTCAAAGAGACAGGAGAGCCATCCACAACGGGTTCCTTCCCAAAGAGGAGACCTTCCCACAAAGAATACTTGCTATACAAGCCTTTGGCCAGTCTTCCCCTTTTAACCTCTCTTCAGTTTCCAACGGCCGAGTCCATCACTCCCAGCAATGAGTCCAACCCAGCTTTCCATGCAATAAATCCCAGAGTGCTCACGCAAACGACTGTCCAAACAGGTAACATCTCAGGACAGGACAACGACCGGCCCAGACCTATTTCCAGCTGGCTTTGTGCTCCTAAATGTCACTTGTATGTCAGGCTCCTCACATCCACTCCTTTGGGTTGGTTTTGATCTGTATAAATTTTAAAAAGACTCTGAACTCCAGCATTATACGACACCTTTGGTTCCAAACCCACACTGCTGCCTCAAGTTGCCATCAACGGGTTCTAGTTAAAACTGAAATATCCAGATTTAATCTTCAGTTTCTAACTGAAGCCACCTTTGAGGCACCATGGTGCTTTTTTAACCCTGCTCATCTTCAGCACATTTCATGTGTTTTTAGAGAGTCAGCATGGTGAAACACAGAAGACCGACCCAGTAGCTTTCAGACAGACAAGCAAAAGTGGATTAAAGCCAAATATGCAACTCATTAGTCTTCTGTGAAGCTCTGTTACTGTCTCTCAATACTTGCACAACCCAGCAGAGGGCAGGTTCTGCCCTTCCAAGCAGCGACTGAACCCCATGAGGACCATCTCCTGTGATACAGGCAGAAAATGCCCTCACCAAACAGCTCAGCCTACACACACCTCTAAGGCACTGGAAAAAAAAGCTTAACAATTTAAAATCTCCTTTTCTAGCCCAATATCCACGCAGAGCTATGTTCTAACCAATTTACAAGACAAACTGCTTATCCTAGACCCACTTCTATGGGCTTCTGAGTCAAACCAAGCAAGAGTTAAGATTTAGCTCTGATACAGAGGCAAGTCATACATCCGATTATTAATTATAAATACATTCACTAAATAGCCTTTGCAGCAAGAATGCTGGGGAGGACAGGATGGAGGATACACACAGTTCCCTGCCCCACAGCCTTTAGCAAGAAATGATGATCCCAGGGGATTTTTCCAGCCTAAATGACTCTGATCTCTGACAAGTACTGCCACAGTTAAAGCATTTTTATTAGGTGACAAGCATATTTGAAACACATCTATTGAGAAAAAGCATTCTATAGAAAATACAAAGATGTTTTACGAACCCACTGGATCAAAAATTGCCACCTGAAAACTTTGGGTTTTGGGTGCCTGGGGCACTCACCCAGAATTAGTTCTGTGCAGCAAGCACTCCCTTCTTCGCTTAGTATTTCTTCTGCAATCGACTCATACTGAGTTTGACAAAAAAGCTTAAGAAAAACGCTCAAAGTATTTGCATGCAAATTCCAAAAAGAACTAAACTGGCGTTAGAAAACCAAAGAACAGTGCCGAAGTATCTGCAAATACCTGCGACATTACAGAAGCGCAGCCAGGGCTGGGGGAGAAAGCGACAGCACACGCTTCAGCAGACAAGTCAGAACAGTTGGACTCCGGCTCTGAGAAGCCTTAGGAAGCATGCCAAGATAGTCGCAATAATTATGTCGAGCAAACAAAAATCTTCGTTGCAATACTGAGCATCAAACCCTGCTGTGGTGGGATACCCTCTGGGGTATGTTGCTTGGAAGAAGGAAAAGCTGAGTCAACCTTCCCGGGCACATTTCCTCCTGAATCAGCATATTTCGGAAAAAGAAACAGCGCTAACCTGACATTCTGCCTTTTAGCTCTGACTTACTGCTGACTTTTTCATTTTCCTCCCCATGTAAGAGCCAAAATGACTCGAGACTCATGGCTAGCACCTACAAGAGTGATGGGGGGGAAGCCTCCCTTCCCTTTCCTAGGAGATTACACAATAAACAGAAACTTTTAAACTAAAACCACCTTTCAAATGCATTATCAAATGCTACCGGCTTACCAAGAAGGTATATAAACGTATAAGATCCCCACAGCATTAAATAATTCAGTAAGCAACGTCACTCTTTCTCTAAAAAAAAAAAAAGAAAGAAAAAATACACAGTGAATATTGCTGTTTGTTGCAGCTGGGTCTCATATACATGAGAGATTTCTCGAGGGTTTTATGGCAAATGAGCAAGCTGAGGATTCTGCCAAAGACTGTATTTATCACTTTTGGGTGGGATGAAAGAGACCTGTCTCTAGATGACCTCATCACCATCGCTCGTGAATGACAGAGCGCGCTGTACGGCAGTAAAAGACATTAGGTCTATACAGCATTGACACCAGCGTGCAAGTATTAAACATGGGGTGCGTTTCCCCCTATGGCTTTTCCATTAATTTTGTAAGGGGAGCCTCAAAAAACCATTTTAATCAATTTTCAGGGGCTTGAGTAGGAATAAAAAGATGAAGAATGTTAAACTATCTATAGCTATAAAGTGTGAATCCTCACTGCCACCAGAATTTCTCACAGATTCCATCCATCTGTTTTCTTTCCTTCATTGCTGTCGGGAAGGACCCTTTTGTCCTGCCCTCAGGCGGAAAGGAATTCAAGGTGGGGAAACCTGGTGGTCGCTGAGCTGTGCATTCCCACCACCTGCACCCCTGGTCCGCTGCCCAGGGCTCCCCAGCTTCCCCCTGCCCGTCTTCTCCCACCAGCGACCCAGCCTGACCACCCCGCTCCCCTTTAGCGCCTTCATTAATAATTTACCAGCTGCAGGAGACAAAGAAAACAGTCTCGGAACACTCCGGTGGGGCTGATCAGATTTTCGCCAGGATTGCAAAGCTGGGGAGAAAAAAACCCAAAGCAACAACACGGAGCTGATGAATTTGGTACGTGGAGCAAAGAGGGAAAATACAAAAGGAGTCGTCGAGGCAATCCTTTAGCGGGCACCACAGATCAGGAGAAGAGGGATGAGCAACCAGACCTGAAGCAGATTCGTGCTTCGGAGAGCAGCTTGTCACAGCTGTCAGGAGAAAATACACTTACAGGGTATCGTTTTTGGAAGCAAATTACTGTAATATAATTCACTACTTTGAAGGGCTTAGTGCTGGGAATGTGAAAGATTCTCAAAGAGCAGATTGCTTTGTGGTTGTTATTTTGACAGTAAGTCTGTTATATTATTATTTATAAGCAATTAGAGCACTAATTACTGTTTTGACTGCTTTGTTAAGTTCTGGAAAATACTGGATAAAGGAATGAGAACAAGCTGTGGAGAGGGAAGCAGCAGTTTTGATTATTTAATTAGGCTGGCTAGGAGGTTCTTACAAACTGCCAGAGATGACAGGCCAGGGAAAGGGAAAATGTGACACCTCCGTTGCAACTAGAGCTACAGACAACACAAATGTTTAGTTTTTAATTACACGGGTTTGAAAGATTGCTACAGGCTACGACCTGCAGATCCCATTAGATCTGCTGTACTAAGAGTTGGACCCAATGATTATGTGCATGGGAGACCATCAAGAAAACCTGGAGGAACAGGTTTTGCTTCAGCAGATGGCCCATTTCTCCGGCAGCAGTGACCAAATGTCCACGCGTGGAATTAGTATGTGCTGCACCCTTGAGTCAAACATCTTTAAGACAGAAATTATGAAGAGCTACAAAGAAGCTCTTACAGCGGTATATTCCCACAGAGGTACCAGCAAATCCTTCAAGAGGAAATTATCCCCTAAGCTCTACAGCAGTCAGATCTTTCAGCTCTCGCAGATAAATCTAATTGGGCCAAGAAGCAGTTTTCCATAGGAAACGGCTCGCTGCAGAAGAGCAATGCTGCATAAAACTGACAGCCAGCCAGCCAGGATACTCGGTTTGATTTGATAAAGGCAGAATCTGTCCCCAGCACACAGGAATGTAATATCCTCTAAAGGCCTCTTCATCGATGGCATGGATGGAAACAGATATTCTTTCAGATTTCGTTCTTTCCCTCACCCCTTATACTATTGCTACAGACCCTATTAAAAAGTCTGTCCCGTCTTTCTGACAGGGCCCTTTTAAGTATTGAAAGGCCACCAAAAGGTCTCCCTGGAGCCTCTCTTCTCCAGGCTGAACAAGCCCAACTCTCCCAGCCTGGCCTCCCAGCAGAGGGCTTCCACCTCAGGTCATTTTTTGCTCCTTTTATAAGGAACCCAGTCCAACTTGAGCCTTGGGCGTTAATCCTTAATTCACTCTGTTGTGGACAGCAAAACAGACAGCCCGAGGCTGATGATGGAGATCTCTATGAAGGTAATCTGCCCAAGGACCTAGAGTGGTAAGCAGCTCCCTAGTCACCTGAGTCACTCTGGTGAGCATCCCAAGCAAGGACACTCGCATGTTATCACCCCCTGAGACAAGCACCCATTGCTGTGTCACCTCATCCTTCCCTTTGAAAGGGGCCACAAAGAGTTAGGAACTTCTGTACACAAACAAAACCCTGAGACAGATCTTCCTGACCACACCAGGACATATCTCCCCAGAAAACTGTACTCTGAGTTGCCAGAATCTGCAAAATATTCATGCTTGGCTGTCCTGAAGGGCCTTTCTAAACAAACAGATAAACTCCCTGGGAGGTTTTAAATACGTTAGTCCTCTCCTGTTGGCAGAGCATCAGGCCAAGTGAATGATCTTGGCATTGAGTATTTGAGGTCATGAAACGTGGCCTGAAGTTGCGTCAGGGGAGGTTTAGATTAGATATTAGGAAGAAATTCTTTACTGAGTGGTTGGGCACTGGAACATGCTGCCCAGGGAGGTGCTGGAGTCACCATCCCTGGAGGTGTTTAAAGAACGAGTAGCTGTAGCACTTGAGGTGATGGGTCTAGTGGCTAGAGAGATGTTGGGATGAAGGTTGGACTTGATGATCCTGGTGGTCCTTTCCAACCATAATGAGTCTACGTACTTTTAATTAAGGCTATCTTCAGCAGTTTCCAGGTAACTTGAAAAATTAACGCTGCCAATAGGAAACATTCTGACAGCATCAAGCATCTGGTTTTGCCCATTAACGCGTGCTGCTGGGTATATCGTTAGCAGATGATTGCTACCGCAAGGGCACATCAGACACATAACCTCTACAAAACTCCGTCAGCGATTGTTTCTTTAGGCATCCCTTCTTCCACAAGATGTATTCTTTTTGCACTAAACTAGCTCCAGAAAAGTCAAACGGAATGGAAATTGCACGGGGAACTCCTTGGCAGGAGATAAACAGGGGAGCTAATATTGATTGCATTGCTTTGCAAAGCCCGTTAACACCGAATGAAGGCGGCTGACCTTGAGAGCCGCGGGAAGGAGCCGCGGGAAGGGTACGACCGGGGAACGCGGGGCTACGGCTCAGCTCTGCAAAATGCCTGGACAATTTTATAATTATCTCTTTTACTTTGGAGCGCACCGCAAGCGGCAAAGCTTTTGGTTTGTGCTCTGCACGACAAACCCAGTGATTGCTTCTAGTTTTACTCACAAAGGTTTCTCTGCCTCGGCGATCGATCTGCATCACGTCATACACACATTGAGAGAAAATACCTGTAATAGGAATAGATTTCTGTTTATTGCCTTTTAAAGATTACTCCTTTATATTTCCTGAAATTACTGCAAGAGGAGAAATATTAAAAAAAAGAGACAGAAAATCCTCTAATCCCTGGGCACGTCTGGGTCACCTGCTCTTGCCTCTATTTTTTAAATCCATAAATAAGGATTTATAACACAAAGAGAAAGCGGTGGTTGCTGCAGCATGAACTGAAGGCAGGGAAACTGTGGCTTAACTCATTTCTGGAAGTTCATTTCACAGCTGAATTCCTTTTTATTATGAAGTTTTCATTTGGCCATATCTGAAATTGTCGAGATCCACATAAATCTGGAGACTTGATTGCCACCACAGCTATCTAACTACTCAGCTGGGAGAGATCCGCGGCTGTCCTCGGCTTCAGCCCACATACATTAATCCTATTTTTCATCAATTAAACATTTTTTTTAAACTATCATGCTGTTTTTCATAAGCAGCATGAAGCCAACCTTTTTGTGACTTCCTAAGTCGTTCTGTGATTAATAAGTATGATGGCTTGTTAATTAACTGGCTAATCACTTTCCACGTCTATCATGATGGTTTCAAAGAGCAAGTAATTTATTGGACTAGACCAAATCAGGTCGGGTAACGTCCATCTGAGTCCATGACAAAGTCCACTGATGTCAGAATTTATTGAAACTCTTTAATTCTACCTTCTTTCAGAAAAAGAGTACAAACTAGAGGCCTGATGTCAGTGGAAAATCTGTTCCACCAAGGTAAAACAAAATTTCTCACGGAGTTTCAAGATGAAGACAGATTTTTTTTTTTTTCTAATATTATATTAGAGCAAGAGTAGTATTTTTGTGTAGAAGGCAAACACTCCGAGAAATGACTAAAGCCATACAACTTACATTTTTTATATCAAGACCATTTTCTTTGGAGAACACGAAGCTCCGTAGGCATTTCATTTCGGCAGTGCTTTCTCACACACGCCACAGCTGACTTGCAGGAGTCAGCCCAAGTGGGGACGATTGTGTCAGCCCAGGCAGTAAACACGGCCCTTAAGTAAGATACCAGGTGGCTTCCAGCTCAAATCAATGATAGCATCCAATTATTACAAAATAAAATGACCCACTGAAGAAAATGGCTCCCAAGGGCACCACAAATCAGAGCGACATGTTTTCTCCTGGCATGTTCTGCATTTTAAGTCCCTGTAAATGTTACTATGAACCTGTCGTCCTGTTCCTGCATGAGAACAGATGATGCTCATCTGCTGAACGCACCTACAAATTTGTCAGTAAGCATATTATGTGTATTCCTAATGATTCCTTTTTGCCATCTCCAAGCAAATGGCCACATTACCAGCTTAATATATTATTTTCATTATTACAGCTTGTCTGCTTTTTAATTTCATTTACAAATACAAAAAGAGCCGACAACTTCCCTGCTTTTATCTGTACCAGCTGAAATTCTCAGACATACCATCCACCCACCTCTCTATCTAGTGCTTAAATTCCCAGGATACTTAAATAGTCCAGGCACATTTCAGTTTGTCCCTCTACTTTCCAGGAAAGTGGATGATCCTTCAATAATGTGGTTCTCTCTTGCTTCTTTGCCTATGAAACCCCACTTTGCTGCAGGCACATAATACGAAATGCTTCAGTTTTATGCGTCTGTGCTATAAAGGGACAGGCAGGTGCTCAAATAGCCTGAAAAGGTTGATGCTTACCTACGAGTTGAAGAACGTATGCCAAGGTACAACACAAATAAATTAAATAGGAAAGGCCTTAAAGCCCTTTACAGGAATGTTAAGGGTTGGCAGAAGTTGGCTGAGAATCAGGTGAGGGGAAAAAAAAAATAAAATTCATATTATAGGCCACAATTTCCCTTTGCTCAGATATTCAGAGCAAAGGATCGAGGTATCACATCATACCTTTGGGTCAGCTCAGCTCCTCACTGCTATAGCCATGGGCACTGGCAAGATTTTCTGGATACAGACTGGAAAGAGCAGGTTTGGAATTCAACATGAAGAGAGGAAAAAAAAGCCAGCCCCACTCCTTAAGTTAAAACAGTTATTGAATCAGTCCGGAAAGAGGTTCCTTTTGCTCGATGGCAGGGCAGCGAGGCCTGGCTCATAGCAAATGTCCGGGTCCTGGTTCTACCGGGGCTCTCACATTGTCTCTGAAAGGGAAATTTCTATCACCAGAAAATTTAATTCCCTAGGTAGTCCCAGTGAAATCAGGCTGAGGAAAAGAACACTGTAGCAACTGCTATTAGAAAAAAGAAAAATTTTTAAAAATCATTATTCAGAGATTACACATTCCTGTTAATGCTTTAATTTTTTTTTATTCCCTGACAATACGTAAATCCATTAAATAGATAACATAAGTTCTGTGAACCAGCTCCTGCTTAGAAAGCAATATTGCAATTATACTGAACTTTCTCAGCATGCGGAGACAAGCTAATCTTTTTTTTTTTTTTTTTTACCCCAGAATACATCAGCTTTTACCGCACTTTATGGCAACGAACACCAAGAGTTCAATGATACAAACAAGACTTATCTCCAAACCATTGCTACTGCCACTGGGAACAAGTTAATTGCAAGAACAAATTAAACATTAATCATTTAAGTGATTTAAATGTAAGTTGTGCATACGGTTCCTCCGCTCATTTTAGCATTAACATACGAAGCTGCTCAAAGCCATTAAACACAGGCAGCAGCGAGGCAAGGAGATGAAAGCCAGGCTGCACAATTTCCTCCAGCTCAGCTCCAGGTCCTACCAAACCTTCTCCTTGCACGCCGTGTGCCCTGCTGTGACTGGAAATGTGACCGTGAGGAACACCTTTGCCTGCCTGCGTAGGGATTTGTGCTCTAGGTGCCCTCGCCTCTCGGAGGCACCATCGCCTGTAGCCACAGGTCACCGCAGGTGAGCCCAGCCCCTCGGCTTCTGCTCCAGCCCTGCAGACCAAACCAGCGTCTGGAGAGCTGGACTATCCCTGCCTTTCGTACCAGAGGGGCCACTTTGGACCTGTTTCTTCTACCAAGCCACTCATGTACAGAACTTGCGGGAGGTTCTTTGCACGTTGAAGTTTCTCCTACCCTTCCAGGCAGGACTAATGGGGATGTGGGAGCTAAAACCCAAGGGAAGCACAACCGCCCACATTTTAGTGCCGAAGCTTGCCAGCAGTGCCTTGCAATGACTGCGTGGGGGACATCGCTTTGCACATCATCCTCTTGGCTTGCAGGTCACTCAATTGGCACAAAAATCCGACAGCGCAGACGCAGGATAAGGGAGAGGCTTCGTCATGCCCTAATCCCTTGGGAAACCTTAACTCGTCACTGAAAATGGGAAATGCAGCCCCCACGTGTGCAGAACATTTGTCCTATGTACAAAGAACGGCACGTCCTTTGTGTCCACATAAAAACCATCCTGCATTTGTTTCAGGTCTTCTCTTTAATCAGCATCTCTTTCGGATACATTTTTATTTCAAACTCGCAGAAAAAACACCTATTTCCAACCTGGTTTTATACCATTAAACCATTATGAGCTAATGTATTTTTGTTCAGTTAATACATTTAGACTCTGTCCATTGGATAAAGTCCAATAAAACACATATATGTAACTCTGCTTCTCTTGCATATATGCAATATATGAGTGACTAGCAGCTTGCAGTTCTACTGTCTTCCTTCCAGGGATCTAAAAATGTTTTATAATGGGGAATTTAACTTCAAAGTGCTTCTGTGAATGAGATGCAGCACTCGCTACTTTTCCCCTGTTCCATATACAATGAAGCTATAGCAAAGAAAGATCACAGCAAAGGTCACCGATGTAGCTGAAAGAGTCCTACAGGTTCCTCTTGCCTCAAGTGCCAGAAGCATTATGAAGCAACTCTGATTAAGTATGGAATATATTCAGGTAAACGAACCTGATCCCTAAAGGATTTACAGCCCTTCAACTATTTTGAGCTACAGAGACCTTTTGACTGGAGTGATTTCTTCTGCTAAAAGTGGCTGTATTTGCATCGAAGGGAATGAATGGAATTAGTTTCTACTTCTATTATCTCCGAGTGCGTACTGAGGAGAGGGGTCCCTCTGTCTACAGCAAAAGGGAGGGATGTTTCAAGCATGTACCTGGCACCTCTGTGGCACCAGAAGGGATAGCAAAGGACCTTCCAGTAGTATAAGGCATCCCAGTTCCACGGCAACAAGCTTTTTTTCAGAGTGGGTTTCAATTCTACATATTGCAGGCGATGGGAAGCACCTCAGGTCAGCTGACCTTAAAGAAAGAAGATAGTTCCAAAAGAAAAGGCTGAAATTTCAGTGCTCCGATACATACCTACCTAGAACAAGTCACCGCATATGTCAAATTACTCAACAGCAATCAATGTTTCCCATTAAGTTCTTTGATTCCCATGAATTCCGTTTATTCGTTGTATTTACTTCCCCTCCTTACATGAAGTGCTCCCCAAATTGCAGTTTCCTTCCTAGAACCAAAACGTTCGTCTCCTCCTTCCTTGGTTGAAACATCCTTCCTGGAGGTTCAAAAAATAAATAATGAAAAGAAAAATCGATGGTAGCAGATGCTATAAAGCACTGCCATCCACCAGAGTTCCACCATGAGGTCATGCCACCAGGGATTCGCCAGCTAATGACCTCGCCTCGCTCACTTAATGAACAACCACATATGAACAGGAGCGAGTCGTTCATTAGGACATCAGGATATGCGGAATTGCTAATTCCTCAAAGCGGAGCCACGCGGCCTTGTTTGCATTGCCACGACTCTGCCTTTCAAACGCCAACGGGGAACGAAACTGTTTCGGGATCACCAGACGCTGCGATCAAAGTTGCCGGCTGAAACTGCTGAGCCATGATTTATTAATAAGGAATAAAGGGAATGCAAATAAACTAATTATAAAATGGAGCTTATAAGAGTCAAATTCCCCAAGTAAAATTTTAAGCAATGTTCAAATGATTATCCATCTAATTAGGAGCACACAGCCCAATCCACACGGCCCGATGGCCAACTCCAGCGCTGCTCCCACTGAAGAGACAGCCCGCCACATGCTTGCTGTGTCAGCAGCAGAGCACTCGGGTGCCATGTGCTGAACCTAAAGCTACAAAGCACCTAAAGCACTCTAGACGATTCCATACTGTCCGTGGAGAACACCGACAGAGCCCATTTGACACACTGCCCTTGCACACACACAAGCTGCTCTGCAGCGGGCTCTCCGTGGATCCCACACGATGGTTCGTAAAGTCCATTCTTCAGCTGCATCACTTCTATCCTTTTTTACAGATCAGACAACGAATTACTCTGCACTCACATGTAGAATCACTCAGGGTGGAAAAGACCTCTAGGATCACCAAGTCCAACCTCCATCCAACATCTCCCTGACCCCTAGGCCATGTCCCGAAGTGCCACATCTACCCCTCCAGGGATGGTGACTCCAGCACTGCCCTGGGCAGCCTGTTCCAGTGCCTGACCACTCTTTCAGTAAAGAACTTCTTCCTATTCTACATACATTCACAAATTCACAAATTCATGAAAGACTCTGCTTCCAGAAGCAGCAAAATTATTTCAAATAAAGGACATAAAATGAAAAAAAAATTCTCAGAAGTTGGCGGAGCTGGGCACTTAGGCGATGCCAGCAGCGCTAAATGGCGACAAAACCACATCGCTGCGTTGTCTACACAGAGAAGACAGTTTTATCTACAAGGGTAGAAGTGATTAAATTAGAGATTTCAACAACTCAAATATTTCCACCTTTAAGCAGAAAGGTTCACTGAGCCAGCAGCTCTTTAATTGCTGCAAGCCTGCTAGGACCCACTGAAGACTTTTCCCCACTTTTGTGGCATCCAGAGCACCAGTTCAGTAAAGCTGGTACTTCAGCACCGCGCTTTACAGGGTAAATCCTTCCAATTCCAGCAGCATTTGCCAGGGATTAACAAAGGCACTATGTGAGAGCAGCCGCGGATCTCTCTTGATATTTATGGATGCGCAGCACTTGAGGGGAAAACATGTTCAACCACATATACTGCCTAATTCAGGAAAAAAATACATGTATTGATTTGAATTCCACCAACCAGGTATTGACTGAACGAGATATTAAGGCCTGTATCTAATTTTAAGCACTACGCTATTTCATAAAGGCGATTGCTCATCCGGTCAGGCTTAGCTCACATCTACAGGAATGAAGATGGACATCTTAGATGTTCCTCTCATGTTCAGGTGTTACTGTGAAGACACTGGGTCCCAACAGTACACATCAAAGATGGGGAAAAAATGATCGATACGCAACAACAACAACAAAAAGCAGAAAAGAAATTCTCTGACAATTGCAATGGGCTCCACCCAGGATGGTTTAAAAACCACAAGGATCTCCAGAGACGGTACGAAGCACTTCAGCGGAACCAAGTAGACCACGAGAGCGTTCATAGCGGACTAACTTATACTAAATTTAGTTTCTTTCCCTTGTGTCAAAACCACTTGCATGAGGAATTCTGCAGCATTATGTGCTTTTAGCAGAAACACCAGCTCCCCAGGAGACTTTATCTCTAGCTGAATTGGAGACTGACCACCAGACCACCACTGCTGCACCTCGTCACAGCAGTGAGAAGGCTACGGCTGATAGAGACAATACTAGTTCTTAGCTGAGGAGGACGGAATCCTTCGCCAAATGGCAAATATTAGACTGTACAGATACACGTTAAAAAAAAAATCTTTAAACAGATGAAGTTTAGTGGAAACACAAAGAGTATTTACTAGCTTTTAAGACTCTTCGTTGAATTCTTATTTACGAAAAGATGATGGGGATCTTCAGGGTCACAACACACAACAGCTGCCTCTAGAGAAGTGCCAGCCTTGACGTTAACAGGATGATAAATGGACTGATTAGTGTTTAAGTAGTATTAAAATGGAATTGAATTACACTAAGATTCAAACTCACTGTTTTTATCAGTTCTTTTACTACTGTGTAAAGTGATTGGGCCAGAGGGTGAGGAGAGAAAAGGACAACCTCCTGTACTTTAGAGAATTTATCCTCTTTTTTTTAAAATGCAGAAAGATGTGATTTTAGAACCATATTTCAACACTGACTTCACACTCAACCACATACCAATGATACGCATCAGCTTTATTCACAAGGAAAGCAACTTGCTGCTGACATTTTTGACGTGGCTGCCATGGAATCAGCTGTGCAAACCACTTGAAAGAGTCATAGAATCATAGAATGTGAGGGGTTGGAAGGGACCTCTGGAGATTATTGAGTCCAACCCCCCTGCCAAGCAGGACCAGAGAATCTAGGGCAGGTCACACAGGAACGCATCCAGATGGGTCTGGAA
>JAVSBS010018384.1:0-36917 GCA_033124195.1 Coracias cyanogaster | reverse complement strand
TCCTCCCCGAGAGGGACCCGCCGCCGGAGGAGGGGGCTCCGGGCACGGCGGGGAGGCCGCAGGATGTCTCGGTAGCGTGGAGCCGATTCTGGCGCGGGGCTTGCGGGGCCGGGGCGGTCAGCGGGGCCGGGGCCGGGACGTGCCGCGCCGCAGGCGAGGAAGCGGCGGGGCAGCGCAGCCACCGCGGCCGGACCTGGCCCGGGGGACCCGCCGGCCTCCCCCTTGGCACCGCGCGGGCAGCCCGCGGGGCTCGGGTTGCCGGCGCCGGGAGAGCTGTGATCATTAAGCCCCCTTTTAACCCTTTCCTTCCCGTTTGCCTCTGCAAGGCCGGGATGTCCCGGCACGGGGACCGCGCCGAGCCACAGCGTCGCCTCACGGCTCCCGGGCTCCCTCCAGCCCCGCGGGGCCCGGGGCGGGCGCGGGACGCTCCCCTGGGGGCCGTGCTCACCCCCCGGGAGCGGGCCCTGCTCCGCGCAGCCGACCCCGCTTCCAGGCGGCTGGTGGCAGAGGTACGGTGAGCCCCGCGCCCCTGGGGGGGCACTGGCACCTCGGCGGCCGCCCCGGGCCCTGTGGCTGGTGGGGTCCAGCCCCTCCTGCCTGTCGCGACCCTGCCCTGTGCCGCAGGGAGGGCCCGGGCGGAGGCCGGCCCCACCGCGGGGACACGGGCAGCGGCCACAGGAGCTGCTGGAGGCCCACCAACGCCACCTGGCCGAAATCCGGGCGAGGAGCCAGCAGCTGGAGCGGCAGCGAGAGGGTAGGCCCCGGGCAGGGGTGATGGGGCAGCGCCTGCGGGATGCACCGACCGCCGGGAGCAGGGCCGGGGGGGCCGCGCTGAGCGCCAGCAGCCCCTCACCGCCCCACAGGGCTGTGCCAGCGGCTGGCGGCGCTGGGGACCAGGGCGGCTGTGAACGCCCGCCCTGAGCAGGGGGCGCGGAAGCTGAGGCAGGCTCCGGAGGCCCTGCGGGAGCAGCCTGTACAGCTGCCGGCCGCACACAGCAGGTGAGCCCCGCCGGGGGTGGCCGGGGCTTTGCCCCCCCACCGGGGGAGCACCGGGGACGGGCTCACGGCCCCGCATTTCCCCGTTGGCCTCTTTCCTCCCCAGGGCTGCCCTCCACCTCGACTCCCTCCTGCCAGCCCCGGGGCCCCTCGCCGCCGAGGCCAGGTGAGGCTCTGTGGGTGATGGCGGCCAAGCTGCGCGTCCCGCCAGGCCGCAGCGATGGCTGACACTGGGCCTGTGGCAGGGCCCTGCGACTGTCCTACCTGCGTGCTGGAGGGCATGACCCAGCCATCCTGGACCAGCTGCTCCAACTCCAAGTGGAGGCCACAGCACTGGAGAAAGGCCCCGCGGGCCTGCACGGGCGCAGGCAGATGGGTAAGGCCCAGGCCCAGCCCCCAGCAGGGACTCGGACTCCACAGCTGGCAGCTGAGGCAGCTCCCGCTGTGCCGGCAGAGCCCCCCGGTGCTGGGGCACGGGGCCTGGACGCGGCGCTGCTGGCCGTGGAGCTGGAGAACCAGCGGCTGGAAGATGAGCTCCTGGCACTGAAGATCAGGAGGGAAAGGAGAGCCGATGCTGGTAGGTGACAGGTCCCAGGGAATGGGGCAGCCCCCGTCTGCACTCCACAGGGCCCGGTTGTCTGTGAGAGCCCCTGGGCTGCCAAATACGTGCCCTGCTGATGGAAATATGTGCAGGTTGCGAGGGCTGCACCAGCAGAGCCTGGGCTGGGGGGTGTCTGCACTTGGGGGAGCCTGGCGGTGACAGCACTGAGGGGGGACAACGTTCCAGCAGCAGCAGGAATGGGCCCCCCACTGACCCTGACCACCAGCCCAGTGCGATGCCAGGGGACAGGGCTGCTGGGGGGGAGAGTGCTGACCCCTCCGTGGTGAACTCCTGTCTCCAGGCTCACGGGTGGCCCAGCGGCAGGCAGCGGAGCTGGCCCAGCTCCGGGCAGAGGTGGGGATGCTGCGGCGCCAGTCAGAGTGGCCAGGGCCGCGGCTGCCCTCGGCCATCCTCCCACCCGCCGTGGCCCCCCCGCTCCCGCCAGCCCTGGCTGCACCGGAGCTTTTTACAGTAAGTGCCTCATCCCAGGGCAGTTCCCAGGTCTCCAGAGACAGGAGGGGACGTGGGGCTGGGCTGCAGACCCGGACCGGATGATGGGTGTGGAGGTGTGAGCTTGGGGAGATGATTCGGGAGCTGTTCCCTTGGCTGCAGCTGGGGACACAGGCACTCCCTAGAGCCAGGGTCACCAGGGCAGCGGGTCCCTGCCAGGTACCACTCATGGTCTGCTCTGCACACCCAGGGCCACAGGTAGCACAGGGTGGTTGGGCAGCTCCTGCTGGTACCTCCAACACCCCTCCTGGTAACGCCACTTTTCTGTTTTCCCAGGAGTCCCCCAGGCCAGTGCTGGGGCCAGGCGGCCCCGCAGCCCCCAGTCACCCCCCTGTTCCCTCCATCCTCACCCTCAGCCCCCTTGCAGTCCTGGAAGACCCTCCTCCTGCTCGGGAGCCCCTGGCATAGCACAAACCTCACCTCAGGTGAGCAGGGAATGGGCCCTCTCCCTGCAGCGCTGCCCCAACATCCCCTCACGGAGCTGAAACAGGGAATTTGAGCTTTATGAAGTAGAAGTGTGATGATCAAGGGATGGTGAAACTTACATTACAGGTGCAGGGAGGGGAGCTTGGTACCAGCTGTACACAGGCAGGGGAGGGAGCAGGGGGAGGGATCAGCCCGCTGATCTGGGCTTTTCAGCAGCAGTTAGCACAGGCTGGGAGGGCACAGGCAGCAGGAGGCAGACTCCAAAGCCAGCAGCCAGAGCCTTGTGGCTGAGCCTCTACCTCAGGCTGCTCCTCACCCCAAGACGATGCCCACAGGAGGATGAAATGTTTCATCCACTTCACCAGAGTGGTTGGGAGAAGGGGCAGAGGGCACAGGGTGTGCAGTCACTGTTTCCTTTTGCTCCAGCTCCCTCCCTCAGGCACCGCCCCAGCCCTCTCTCATGGAAGTCTGACACCAGGCATTCACAGGTCAGCCCTAGGAACCAGCAAAACCCATAGTGAGATCCCCTCCCCTCTCCTGAAGGCCATTAGTGCATGTTTAATAAATGGCTTCAGCCTCGTGCTCTTCACTCATTCACTTTTTTTTTTAATATATACACTCATATATTTGGCCCAGAACAGCCTCCCCTGCTCCCTGGGGACTCCGGCTGGCTAAGGAGTGAGCCATGTCACCACAAGGAGCCACCATCCACTGTTCCCCCTCCCTCTCCCCAAGCTCCCCCTGCACAAACGCAGGGATAGAAAGGGCTGAACTAGAGGTTGAGCAGAGCCAAGGATCCACCCCAGTTACAGAAGGTGCAGGGGCCAGACAAGCTCTTATCAGCTTTCCCCTGCATGTTTAGACTGCTGCTGGGTAACAGGAAGAAGGTCAAGACAAGGAATGTTTGCTTACAATCTTTATTGAAGTCATACAAAAGTTGCCAAAAAGTGAAAAAATACACTATATACAAAACCATTTTCCTTGTAAGGAGAGGAGTGTCCAAGGTTAAAGAATTATCATACTGTGCTTTCAACTGCAGCCCCTGATTCTGCTTGTGGCCTTTTCTCTGTCTGAAAGAAAAGAAAAGGGATTGTTTTTAAAACACAAGACGCTGCCTTACAGCAGCAATGCCCGCAGCAGCTCAAGGTTTCTGACCTTTCAAGACTTCACTTGTGCTTTGCTGGTCCTCAGAGCCCAATGCTATTCTAAGTTCTTGAAGTTAACAGCTATAGCCCAGGTGATAGATATTAAAGCCCAGCAGTATTAAGAAAGTACTTTGGGGAAAGGTCCTGGGCTGTAGCTCAGCCTAACACCCAGCCCATGTCCCTGTCCCTGTCCCACCCCACAGGTCCAAGTCTCCACAGCTGGTGTCCTTCCAGCCCAGACATCAGACACCACAGTACAACACGCATCTTGCCAACTGGGGAAATACTCCCCATCCCATCTGGGCAGCCTTACAAAGACCAGCAGGCAATTAAACCAGTACATCTACTAGGCACAAAACCACACCCAGAGAGGGGGAAGAAACCCAAAGCACAGTACAGAACCCTGACTCAGCTGCCCACCTCCTCTTCCATTTTTTCTGCAACCTCATTTCCACTGGGGGCAGCTTCACCACCACCACCATTGACAGCCGGTTCTGGTTTAGATTTCTTAGCTTCGTTGTCTCCCTGTGGGGTCTCCTCCTCTGGTTTCCTCTGAAGACAAAATTGTTTATAGGCTTCACTACATGCAAATTAAAGTTTAAATATTTTTTTAGTTTTTAGAAAGTTAGCATCTAAATGTCATTGCACATTATCTGTTCAACTTCTACTTGCCAGGTTCAAGACAGATACTCAACAGCAGGTCAAAGTTGCTCCAAGCAAACCTGAACTGAGAGGCCAATATAACAGAAGCCAGGCTGTGCCACAGCAGCATACAAAACAAACTAAGATCCTACAGAGAATAGTTTGTTATATCAGCAAACAGTTCTAGAAAAAACATATACCATTAAAGGAACCCAGTGCTCAATACCTTGTAACTTTAAGAGGCAGTTCACCATTACTACCATCAGACTGGCCTTGCTATTTAGTCAAGTCTGATTCTCCATTTCCACTTGGAAAGAAGGGAACCCAGCTCAGCCTGGCTGCTTGCCCTTTTAAGATCCGCAGGGCATCCTGCTCTTCTGGCAGGTCCGCAGCAGAGGAGGGCACTTGTTCAGAGACCTCCTGCAGAAGCCACACAACTCAGCTCTGAAGTTTAACCAGTGTGGGTCAGGCAGGGTGCTGAACCATCAAGAAGAGTCTCCCAGAGGCTGAACGGTTCCCAGACTGATTGGCTCCCAATGGGGTTTCAAGCACTATTTCTGGTTTTATTTTTACTGTTTTTTTCCATTATAGAACTAAGTTAAGAAAAAAGCTTCAAGCCAAGAAATCAAATTATAGAGGGCAAGCCAGTGGTACTTAAACTACTTGTTCAACTAGTCATTTCTGGACTCACCTTTTTCCTGACTAGGTGGGAGATGTCTGTAACACACTGAGATGCACCATCAGCTGCTTTTCTTACTGGTATCTGTTACAAGACAGACATTGACACATGAGTAACAGCAAAGAGTAATCTTTAGAGGCCGCAGGAATTAGCAACATCCATCTTAACTTACTGTGGAAACAGAGCCGCTGTCTTCACTTTGTGCAAAGCCAGATGTAGTTCCAACCTTAAGAGGAGAAGAAACACTGAACAAGTTCTGGCAAGACCATATATGCTAGCTTAGAAAGACAGCGAACCCAGCTCCATCGCATCCCACCACTGCATTCAACACTTACAGGCCAGATGCAACACTCAAACCATTCTCACATTTGGCTGACTTATGAGTTTCCAGCCCTGACACATTAAATTGCTACAGAAGCCATTCACACTCCCATTAGATTGGAACAATAAATAACTGTATTTACTAAATAGCCTCTTTAGATGTCAGCTGCCACAGTTCCTTCTCACAATCACAGCCCGTAACATTGTGAGCAACCGTCAGCCCTCAATCTGTACAATCAAGTCTGAGCTCCTACCATCACTGGTTTACTTCAAGTTTCACTGGAAGAATGTTTGGTTAGAAGGAAACCACAGGACACTAACCAGAGTTGCTTTCAGTGCCAGCTCAGCTACTCTTGCACTCTTCTGGGACTCCTTTGAATCTTCTATCTTTTCTTTAATTTCAGGAAGCAGTCCCTTCAGTTCTTCAATCTCCTTCTCATCTTCAGGGGACCCACTTTCTGCCTTCTTTATCCGCTCAGTGAGCATTGCTAGGATGAAACAGTTTCCATGGCAAAAAGCTTCAAAATGTAGCCGTCCAGTTACCAATATCTAGAGGCAATTATTGCTAAGTTTCAACAACTCTGCTGTCTGCATAGCCCACTACCACTCTCAGACCAGCAAACCTTTGCAGGGTAAGGCAATAAGCACACCAAGCTACTTCTACAACAGTTACATACTTTTAGGGCTTTGACTTGTGGAAGTTTTCCTATTCACCAGGCAGTTTTAGAAACCCACTTACCCATTCGCTTGTCAATGACTTCTATGGATTTACCGAACTGCAAAACCGCCTCATCAAACTGGCTGTTGTAGTGGTAGGCCAGCGCCAGCTGGTAGTGACTCTCGGCCAGCAGGCGGTCGTGCGCCTCCAGGTACTTCTGCTGCAGGGCCAGGCAGGCCTGGAACTCTTCTATAGCCTGTGTGTAGTTTTCTGCAGGGAAAAAGCCACAAGGCCTTCACAAACCACACTCATTTATCCAAACAAGCAAGATTTAAACCTTTACTCAGTTACTCTGAATTTTATTACACTTGATATAGCCTGAAAACAGACCCACCATTGAACACAGGAGCAGCTGAGTTCAGTGACAAGCTGCTTTCAGATTATCAAGTGACAAAGCTGCCTCCCCCTTCAAAGAGTGTTGAGAGTCCAGCTCCTCTAGCTCTCTCCAGAGTGCTTTGTCTATTTACAGTAACACAGTAGCAGCCAAGTCAAACCAGGATCACAAATTCTGCTGTTTTACCTGCTACCAGGAATTAAATGTAACTTGAATCTAGAGCTAAGGACAGTCCCCTGCTACCATCCAGCCAAGCTCCCCCTAGATGTATTCCAGTTACATAAAACACAGCCTTGTTTTGTAGCCCTGGTCCAGAAACCTGTCAGATTATTTCCAGTGCTTTCCATAGAGAAAGACTACGCTCTACTTGGGTCTTACAAAATCAAAACATCTTTTTAAAATGAAGGGTAGATATGACACATTAGAAGGCACAAACCTAGGGCTTGCTTCCCACTTTTTTCTGCTGCGTAACAGTCTTTTCTGACTGTACTCCAGCATTTCAGGAAGTCTAAGGGAGTCAATCATTTTTCATTTGCAGTCTTTGTTCTGAAAAGGCATGGTACTGACACCTCCTATTGCACTCAGTGACTCGCTACTCCCATAAGGAAAGTCTCTCCCAAGTTTCTGAAGCTAACCAAACCTTGCCTATAAAGCACAAGCTTCTTACTCAAAGCTTGCTTTCACTGCTCTGGAAAAGCAGTGACCATCCTGCTTAAGGCATCAACTTGTTCACCCATTGACTCCAAAGCTTCTCACACGGCTAAACTATCATCATCAGATGAAGTCTATTTTTTCATCTTCACAGCCTTAACTCACCTCTGCTCATTTCAAAGTACAAAAACAGAGGGACAGAAAGGAACAGTTTGCAAAGGAGAATTGAGATTACTTACCAGATTCAATGCTAACTTCTCCTAGCTTTAGGTGAGCTTGAGCCGCATGGAGCTGAGCTTCTTTTGTTTCTTGTCTAAATCACGAAAAAAGTAGTTTTCAAAATCCTGATCAAGCTATGCCACATTCACCAACTGCTTGTGCTACTCTAATTTACAGCAAGTAAATTTTCTCTAGCATGTATCCAAATCGGGTCTTAAATCTTTACCTCTTGTAGATGACTTTTGCCAACTCCAGCATGTCCCAGGCTAGCTCAAGATTCCCTATTTCATCCTCCTCACTTTCCTGTAGAGACTAGAAATGCATTAAAGATTAAGTGACTTAGTTACATATCACATCAAACAGCACCACTAAGTTTCTACATGGTGTTGTAAATGACTAAGTTTCTTCAAGAGGTAAACAGTTTGCCATTAGAAGGAAAAGAAAAAACATGCAGAAGAGGTTATTGCATCAACCAAGACTGTGCTTGCAGTAGCACGGGCCAAAAAGTTTACAGTTAGTTGATAAGGCCTTAGCTTTTTTCCCCAAAGTAATAGGGCACTAGTATTATCCCAAGAATAAGATTCATTTAAGGTGCTATTTAGATGAACCAAAAGCTAAATAAAGGAGTTGATGTTCCACTTCTTTTAACGAGCTTTTGAACTTTAAGTTTGAGGAAGAGACAGACGTTCTGTTCACAACAGTTGTCTAGCATGCTTAGTACAACACTAATAGGCTTAGCTTTTTCCAGGCGTTTTGACTGCTACATCAATATAACACCCCAGAATGAAGCAGCACCACACTTCCCACTGAATTCCCATCCTAGTCATGGCTTACTGAACTGGGTACATTCAACATGCATAATGACACAACCACCAAACCAGCAGAGGATAAACTGTTACAAGTAATGAACTCCAGTGACAAGCTAAAGCAGCTCTCGCTGCCTGCCCCTGCATTTGCCAGGCTGCTTTACTCATCAGTAGAATGCAAGCTTTTGTTGCAGCACAGCTGAACAGCCCCACCGTTACAGACAGAGCTTAGCACGATCCCAAAGCGGACTACACATAATGCTGCCCCTTCCTTAGACAACACTGGTTTTCAAAAGTCACTTCCTACACAGGACTCAATGAGATACAAATGAGCTTTTTTAAAGACATTAATGTGACATGTAGAAAAATACCACTCTTCCATGAGCACCAACAGAGCTCAGCATCTCACCTTGTCTTCCACTGTCAACTCATTCTCCTTATCATCTTCAGCTTTATCATTTTCTTTATCTTCCTCTTCAGACTCTTCTGTTTCTACAAGGGAAGTCGATTAATGAGCGCACATTGTTTCCCACATGCTACTACTCTTGCTTCACACAGAGTCAGGCAGAATATATTATATCCAGCCCTCATCCTTCCAGCAACAGGTTACCTATGTGGTACAAGAGCACCGCTGCATTAAATTCTCAGCAGCAGCCGTCTTGCTCAAAGTGTGAGGCACTGTAGACTAAAGTAGTTCCAAGCTACCTTTGTCCTTGCTTCAAGTTTAACTTTGCGCTATCTAGAACAGAAAATAGAATTTGTTTGTCACGGGCACTGTGAACTCCCACTGAAGCTGTGGGTTCCTGAGCAGCCCTGCAGGTACTGGTCAGCTGCTCAACTTCATGCCACAGATAACAAGCGTTTTCAGCAGGACAGCTGCCAAGCCATGCACAAGTAAGACCGTTTCTGAATGCACAGTCTTTATGTCAGACATTTAAGTGGCAATGTTACTAATGAACCTGTTACTGCGTAGCACTGATCTGACTTCTGATACTGTGTAGGAGCGCTGCATGATCTATTCTGCCAGTAGAAACCATTTAGGGAAAGCGTGCAGTGACGGAGTAGGACTAGTAATTTTAGAGCACTTGTTGACACACATGTTAAATTCATACACTTAACTCCTCTATCATGATCACTGACTAATATTCCAGAATAACAGGAGCTTTTTGGGGTAGATGCTACAGAACCCTGAGCTCACGAGCCTAACTCCCCAAAAGCACACACCTACCACTGAGGACCAAACCTGTAAGTATGAGGACAGCTCGATCAAAGGTAAAATTTAACTTCCTAACTCCTGTTTTAAGTAGAGGGAGCAGTCTGGAATGACACAGCACCAGACCAACATGTTTGAGTGTCCTCACACTAACAGAGCTGTGGGGGAAAAGCAGCAGTATCCGTACATAAGCAGCCTTTCACAGTAAGAGGAGTTCAGGGTAACTACTCTTAGCTTCTGTTCAGTTGTACTGCCCAGACAACTCATTAGGCAGCTGCTCCACCACCAAGTGTTCGCTGTGCTCAGCACTACAAAACCTTTCAGTGTCCAAAACTATTTAGTCTTAGCATTTGTCACAGATAACAAGCGTTTGTCTTCCTCTTTCTCTACCTTAGCAGCTACTTCACCTCATAAAATAAGACTCTTCCTGTGAAGCTGAGTTACTGACAAGCCAAGTTGCAATTATCAGCTCATCAATTAACTTGTGCAATCGAAAGCACTGGCTTACTAAGACCACAAAAGTAATACTCTGAAATGTACCAGTTTTACTAGGTTACTTTAGCATAATCCTGAACATGGCTATAATGAAGCAGGGAAGCAGAATGGCAGAAAAAGCTAGATAGCTGGAAGACTCTACTAGATAGTAGCAATAAGCCTTCAGGTTACAGGTCAAATTAAGTTTAGATTTGCCAACCAAATTCTCACTTGTAATTACCACCAGAAATACTTAAATGGAGAGCTCCTTCCCCACACCAAAAGCAAGTGTACTCTTTTGTGATGTATTCAGCTCTTCCTATTTTTCTGCTCCACTGTTTTAAAACAAAATATGGTTATAACCAGAGGCAACTTGTGCTTCAAGTTATTTGAAGGTTAGTGCAATAAACCCAGACGCATGCAAGTGAACATCCATTCAGTATTCTCCACCAGCCTGGCCATTACTTACATTTCACAGGGCTGTAAGTTTGCTCTCAAGATTCGCTTTGCAGTTAGTTAAGCGTTAGTCTAGAGAAACTGAGACTATTCGCTATTCCTTAAAGCTTTACTTGGATGTAAAATCCTTCAAGAGCCCCTTTACTGTGCCTTTTCCTTAGTCTAAGGCAAACAGAAAATTCTGAATGGAACACTTTTTACCCGTTGTTAGCCAAATCCATCAAGTCATCCACCCACAAGTACTTTTCTCCTCTCACTGTTACCTTCTCCCTCTTCCACCAGGTCATCTTTCTCTTCTTTTTCTACCTTAGCACCTTCACCCTCTTCTGTCAGGTCATCTTTGTTTTCCTCTTTCTCTACCTTAGCAGCTACTTCAGCCTTTTCCTCCATGTCTTTAGATGGCTCTTTATCCTCTGTTGGCACAGGTTCTTTTGAGGACTCTGTCTCTTTGGATTCATCTGGTTTCACTTCTGTAGCTGTCTCTACTGGTTCTTCTTCCTCCTCCACTTTCTTCTGTTCAGCTGCCTCTGCTTCCCCTTCTGCAGCTTCTTTCTGCTCCACTGCAACTGCTGCCTGCACTTCTGCTGTCACTTGTACTACTGCCTTCTCTTCCTCAGCTGCCTCTGCCTGCCCTTCTACAGCCTCTCCCTTTTCCACATCTGGCTCTTTTTCTGTTGCTTCTGCTGTCTGCTCTCCCACCTCTCCCTTCTCTTCCACAGCTGCTTCTGCAGCTTCAGCCTCTTCCACAGCTGCCTTTGTCTCTTTGTCCAACACTTCTGTCATTCTCTCCTTCTCCTCAGTCGTCTTTGCTACCTTGTCTTCAGGCACTGTCTTCTCTTTTTCTGCCACCTTCTCTTCCACAGCTTCCTCCTCCTTTGTAGCCTCTTTTTCCACAGCTACCTGCTGCTTCTGCTCTTCTGAAGTTATTTCTTTTTCTACAGAAGCCTCCATCTTCTCTTCAGCATCTTCAAGCTTTACATCTTTGTCAGAAATTGCTTCCTCTGTTGGTTTTTCTTCTGTGACCTCTTTCATTTCAACATCCTCCTCTTTGATTTCCTTCTCAGATGGCAGTGGAGCCTCTTCTGTAGCCTTTTTGGCCTCTTCTTTTTCCCCCATGGCGTTATATACCTGTTCTCTCAACTCCTCCCTTGCTTCTTCTACATGATTGGGGAAGCATAAACATTTCTTCGAGTTTAGTGATAAAGACATTAATGGGCACTGACAATACCACCCTCAGACCCTCCAGTGTGTTGGTTTGCCATCAAGTTAGATGACATTCCTAAACGCTCCATTTTCAAAGCACAAGGACTTAGGACACAACCAACATAGTAACCTGAACTGAGCAAAGCCCATCCCCTTCCCCAGGCTGCATTATTGCAAGCGGCCGCTCAAGCAGTGTGCAGTTTTGCGCAGTAGCGTTTTTAGTCACAGCTAAGCAAGAGGTGCCAGTGTTTTAACAGCCTGGATGACAGGAAGACCTGTACCATCTCCAGCTGCATGTAGGATAAAATAATTACTGTTCTTTTCACAGAGACTCTGGCCTGTGGTACTACACCCGCTGTACTGCTACAAGGTTACAAGCAGTTCAAGTCGACTGTGAAGCTTAAGAAAGCAAGCTTGAATGTGCTGTTTCAGGACACCAACACACCCGGGGACACGTTACACATGCTTTCAGAGACCAGGTCCTTGTAGGAGTTTTAGAGGTTTTGTTCAATCTTTAAGCAAGATTAGAAGAACAAAACCAAAAGTCCACTTGGGCTGCTAAGACTTTCATCAGAATGGTTCAAACTACTTAAGATACCGATGGACTGGACTTGGATTGTTTAGACAAGAAAACACAGCTTGGTGCCTCCACGTGGCAGAGAGATTCACATACCATCAACAGTTGGTAATGCAGAATCATCTTCAGCTTTTTCTCCTTCCTCTTCAACCTGCACCCCTTCTAAGGCATTTCCCAGCACGCCATTTTCCATCCTAAAGGGAACAAAAGCTTGTTACCCCTTAGCACGTCTAGCAACACCATTTCAACTGCACAAGCTGCAATGCCGCAGCCCATCCCACCCAGTGCAACCCTGGGGAATATGAAGTTTTAGGGCAACTCTGTCTACATGAGGGTGAAATCCTGTCTCACCAAGCAGACTTAATCAAGTGAGAAACTGTTGGTGTACCTTGCCAACTCCAGGAGAGATTTTCCATAGTAAAAAAAAGCTTCTGCACACTCATCCGCTGTCTCACCATATTTTTTACCCCTACAAAAGTAATGAAGAATTATTTGCCTGTGCTTGCTTTAGATTTTGATACACAAACTTGAAAGCTAAAAATATCTGGACAGGAAGAATCAGTTTCTTAACTCATCTCCCATTGTTTCAAACAAATATGAATGCTCCTCTCACTTAGCTAGACATGCCTCAAACATCCAGCAAAGCAAATTGACCTAAAAGGCAAGGAGGCATCACACTCGGAGACTGATGGAGACTAGTAAACATGGTCCCAGCAAGCAACACTAGCCTGTTATTTTCATATTAACAGAAAACAGAACCATTCACTGCAAAATAAAATATCAAGTCCTTTTCCCTCCTGAGGCAGCTGCGTTGGCAATTATCACAAAAGCTGTCTGCATTGCACACCAACTACAGTACTGTTCAACACTTGAGTTGATCTAAATGGTTTGCTCTCTCCTTGCTTGTATTATAACTACAGCAGCATATATAAGGCGAAAAAAAAAACCTCAATCTTTCTTGTATAAGCCACATCAGTATAGCCAAGCTGAAACCCAAGCCCTGTAAACATACACAAAACATTCTGCTACTCACAGTAAACTCGCAGCTTCTTGGAACGCATTAACAGCAGCCGGAATATTTCCCATTACCAAGTGTTTCTGTCCTAAACCCAATAGTTTCTTTGATTCTCCATCCACATCCATACTGGAGGGGGAAAATTAAAAAAAAAAAAAAAAAAAAAAAAAAATCAAGTACAGGATTCCATTAATTTCTGTAGTAATTTTGTATCCAGCTTTCAAAACCTGGTCAGCTTTACAGAAGAGTGAGTTGCATACATTACGCTGCTTGGAATCACCAGCATAGGGGCAGTTATTTTGCTTAAATCTGGACCAGCTTTTAGTTTTGATGACCAAGAGCAGGCAGATTAATTTTAACCAACCACTACAAGAAGCGTGAATCAGAATCTTATCTCACAAAGGATGCTAAAGAATATACTTTAAGAGCTGCACACCCAACACAACACTGAGTACTGCACTGTGTTTCACCAGGCTCCAATGCTAGCTAAGCCAAGAAAAAGAAGAATAAATCCAAATTATGACTTATAGCACAGCATGATGCATTTGAGAAGAACAGATTCAGCGTCTTAATTCAGCACACAGCTCCATTTCCAGAAGATTCATCCTAGTCCCCTACCTTGTACTGGGACAAGGGGAGCTGCCCAAGGGGAGTACTGCTACACACTAGTCACATTCTCGTGCCTCCCCAGCACTAACTCACAGATAAAGAGCTTCCTAAACAACAGCTGATATCTGTGTATTTATTAGTCCTTGAAATGGTTTTGTTGCACTGGACTTGTGCAGACAACTGGCAAGCACAAGTTTTCAGCATCTACAGCACCTGCATCAGTCACACTTCAAGCCTAATAACCAATTTGAAGAGTGACCCTTTTGTTTCACTCAACCCCTGGATTTTTGTGTTCTGTAGTAACTGACAGCTCCCATCTTACCTGTCTGTCTTGTCTGTGGATGTGGAAGGAGCTGCCAATTCCTCTTCCATCCTGCAAACAAAATGTTGAATAACTGTTTATAAGAGGCCACTCATTTAATGACAGGAACCGAGCTCTCAGGGGCCTGAAACAAGAGCCCGGAGCGGTACTTGCTTGCAGGTGTGCAGCCACCTAGAGTGAGCTCCGAGGCTGGTTCACTCTTCTCGCTGTCTTTTGGAGAAACCGGCTACTTTCCGTTTTGCCTTCGCACCCCGGTTATATCAGACCAAGCCCGGCCGACAGGTCTGCTGCCTACAAACCGGGACCACGCTCCCCTGGCAGCTTCCAGCCAGGGAGCCGCGCACGCCCTCAGCTCAGAGCCACCCCGCACAAACCCGCACCACGGAACAAGCCGCGAACCACGAAGCCGGGTGCTCTGCACCGCGTTTCCAGTCACAGCGCCGGGGAACGTGCCCGAGGGCTCGCCGCGGCCGCCCGCCGAGCGCCATTCACAGCGCTGCCCGCCTGCACGCGCCGAGCTCCATTCACAAAAAACCCCCACTTCATTCATAAAAGGAGGCGGCGGCGGCGGCGGCTCCTCGGGCGCTGCGGAGCTGCTGCCCCGCGGGAAGCGGCGGCGGGGGCAGGCACAGGCACAGGCACAGGCACAGGCGGTTGTTTCGGGATGATGGTGCTGAAGGACTTTCCCGCAGGGATTGGCGAGAGTGACGCCGCCGGCGCCGTGCCGGGTCTCGGGTAGAGTGCTGGGTTTGTGGCTGAGCGCGGCGGCGCTGCGATGTCCTCCGCCCGCGGGGCAGCCGACGCTGGAAATGCCGGGAGCCGGGCACCTGGAGGGGTTCGTGCCGGTCTGAAAACGCGTGTGAACTGGTAGCCCTCTGCTCTGCTGTGTGCGGAATATGCGTGAGCTTCCTCTGAAGCCAGGACGCTGCAATTAACGATGCTACAGCTGTGAGTCTTCAGAGCGGGGGGGATGTAGTGCCTGGCCTGGGGCAGGGATGCAGGCAGGTTCGGACAGCGGCTCCTCGGCTTCAGCGGCTCTGCCTCTGAGGTGTTTGCCTGTCCGCTGCTTTCATTACTGCTGACAAAGTACCAGATGTCCCTGCGGTTTTAAGCCGTGTCCATTGAGGAAAATAAACCACTCAAGAGGGAGTCTGCAAAAATACCCAATAGGTTTCTGTTTTGAAAATTGTTTGACTTGCTTGATCTCCATGTAATTTATCTACAAAAGCCAATTTATGCAAGAGTATCCAGTTACAGAATTGCCAAGGCTATGAGAGAACGCACCCAGCAGAGCCTCAGCGGACACATCCTGTATGTAGGGTTATTCAGACATCCAGGAATGCTGCACAGGGCCAAGTACAGCCGATTCAGGAATGATTCAGTAACATCTCTAGATGAAGGTACACAAAATACGTCTTTAAATATCAAAGGTTCTTCCTCCTCTTCCCATTCTTCAACACCTAATTTACTGACGGAAGATGTCTCCCTGGGACCACAGGACACCTGCACCACCCTGTGCACGCTGATCCCCCGGATGGCTAACATTAAACTTGCCAACCCATCAAATCTGCCAGGGCTGAAAAGCTTCTGCCTGGGAATGAAAGAGGTGCCACGAATTAAGCTCACAGAGTGTGTTAACATCCCGAGCAGCCCAACCTCGCCTGAGATCAGCTGCCTCTCGGCCTCTTATCCGCAGCCCGACCTGGACAAGCTGGCACTAACCCCAAAGCTGGTGGGTGACTGCGCCGGGCGGGTGGCTGAGGAGGCCGCTCCTGCG
This sequence comes from Coracias cyanogaster, assembly GCA_033124195.1. Lineage (NCBI taxonomy): Eukaryota > Metazoa > Chordata > Aves > Coraciiformes > Coraciidae > Coracias > Coracias cyanogaster. The sequence goes on along the minus strand of JAVSBS010018384.1, from coordinate 21,223 downwards.
GGCAGGCAGGACAGGAGCCTCGCACAGAGCGGTGAAAGTGTGGCGGAGCTGGGGACGACCTACAGCCTTCGGGTGAGTACTTCTCACACGGTTTCCATTCTCTGAGAAAGCTGACTGCTTGGATGGCTGCAGGGTGACCTCCATGCTCTTGGAGTCAGTGCCCTAAGCCATTGACTTCTCCCATATATTTCCTGTCTCCTGATGTATGTAGGGCTGTGGTGTTGAACTGAGGGAGTTAAAAGGACCACAGCCACTCCCACAGGTAATGCAACATTCATTTCCAAAAGACTGTCTTTAGATTCTCTGAGGAGTGCAGCTGAGCTGCAATTCAAACAAGGCTTGCTCCGGCCTAAAATGCACATTGGAGGGAGAAGGAGGCCCATGAAAAGGGCTTCCCATCTTTGCAGAGCAGCGCTCAGGCACTAGGTACATGCTGGCCCACACCAGTGACGTATTTGTCATGGAGGGTGTGGGGTTGGTGCTGGAACTGCTGCTGCTGCCCAGAACACCTCTTCCCCCATGCCTCCTGCCCTGGGAAGTGAGTGGGCAGGATGGAAAAGGCCTCCTCCTTTGATGCTGTAGGGCTGTTTTGGATCTTCTTGGTAATGATGATGCAGAGAAAACGCTGCTTGTTTTTTCAGGGAAATATTTTACCTGAAATAGCCTTTCTGCGTATTTTTCATGTTGTGGACTGGGGTTGGTGGGTATAATCTACTAATTAGCAGTCAGTTACTGAGAGGGGGCCACTGGGCTCAGTGCTTTCTCTCCCTCCACCCCTGCCACACCTGGGAGCTTTCTAGTTTTCTTTGTGTGTGTGTGTTGCAAGCAACAAGGGAAAATAGTTGTGTTCACCTTTCCACAGGCAGGGGTGAGATGCTTGCCTGGTGTGCAGCAGTGGTAGCACAGCTGCTTTTATGGAACATGGGCTGAACAGTGATGGTGTCCCAACCTCCCTGATGGTGCACCAGCCTCTCTGAGCAGAGCTGCAGGAGGTCCCAGCACATTCACCTGGGTTGCAGCAGTTGGAGAGAGGGGATGCGCTATATCATCGTGCTGATAAGTCCTTTTATGTTTGCTTTAAGTTATAGTACTAATGTGAGCGATTGAAGTTTTGACACCAGCAGCCTGCTAAAACAGGTGAATTTGTAGGGTGTGACTTACGGTGCCAGGGCAAGGGCCACCACAGCTCTAGGTGCTATGCTTTCAACCAGTCTGCGGAAGGGCCTGTGCTGGCAGTTGGTGTCATGATGGCCAGTGCCCGCTGTGCAGGATCTGCCTCCTGTGCTGCTGTTTGAGCAGTGCCTGATGCAGTGGAGCTCGTGATTAAGGTGTTGCGGTATCTATAGAGATTCAAGTACTGAAATGCTAATGCCAGAGTGTTTTGGCAATTAGCTGGGTCAGCAGAAAGGATATAGCTACCAACACAAGGCATAAATTTTATTTTACTGTCTAATTCCAGAGGACACAGAAATGACATAATGTAGTTAACAGCAGAAGGAGTAAGCAAGGTAATAAATCTGATCATAGTCACACAAAAATCACTATAGTGATTATGAGGTAGATACATTGCCAAATACATTACCCTCAACCAGACTGCAATTGCTGGGGAGCCCTGGTTGCAGTGCCGATTCGGGGAATCTTTCCAGCAATGGGGAAGGTCCTACACAGTGCGTCCACCCATAGGTAAGGCTTCCAAAGTTGCTGCAAGTGGGTCCAACTTTTATACTATTGAATAAACAATCCCAGTCATACAAACGATCTTCAAAAAACTTCAGAAGCGGAATGTTTGGTGTTTTTCTCCTTCTTGGATTCCGCCTAAAGCCTGGCCAGGGCCTGGGGAGGAACCCAAAGGAATCTCTTCATGTATTTTAGTCTTCATCACTCATTCTCACAGTCTTACAGCATGTCTCCAAGCAGAGAAAAATCCTCTGCTGGTCTCTATTACAAAATCTATTGTTTGGTTGAGAAGTTTATCCATAGGGCAACTTTAATTCAGGGCCCATGGCTCAGGCCTCAGCGCTTCACAAAGGCAGTCTTAAAGCATTCAGTTTCTGACACAGGGAGATGATGAAGTGCAGGGGGAAATTCCCAGGTTTCTGTTGTGGTCCAGGGCTGAGAGCAGAGGCACCAAAGTGTCACCTGCTGGGGAGCACAGGAGCAAGAAAGGCAGAAAAAAGAACCAAAAAAAAGAGAAGATGACTTGATGGGAACATCTTGTGAAGGGGAGAAGGACTCATCCCCTCCTGCTGCTCCCCAGGTTGTATTTCCAGTGTGGTTTTCTGGGAAATGTCTCTGGAGGGAGATCACTGACAAGAGCCTCTCAATGCAACAGGGAAATGTTTCCCTGCACCTTTTTTGCATCTTCCTGCTACTGTTGCTCCCGTAGCTGTGAGCCTGCAGAAGCCAGCCTTAGGAGAGCTGCAGGAGCATTGCTGTTGTGTTCTGGGCAAACTCTCAGTGTTTTTTTTCAATCAGGTCCTTTAATAACAAGCAGATCAGTAAATAAGCAGCCTGAGGGTTTTGGAGTTTTGGCATCCGAGCACAGGCAAGGTGCTCATTTACCCAGGGACCATGAGGCTTCTCTGGGAGCTGGCGATGAAGCCTCAGATGGGCTGTGAAGCAGCCAGGGGCACAGGGCTGCAGCATGACAGGAGTGCAGTGCAGAGGGATGGTCGGTCTCGCCCAGAGGCAAAGCGGGGTTGAGAAGCTGAGGGGTCAGGCAGCTGTGGGAGCTGCTCCCAATCCTTACACCCATCCTCCCTGTCCTTACCCGCTCACCTTGGCCCTTCCTATCCCTTCTGTGGTGTCTGGAGACACCACTGTCCTGGTGCAGCTTCTTGTGCCCTGTTAGGCACCATGTGGGATTGCTGAGATCTCCCCAGAGACCATTTTGGGAGGAAGGTCAGGTCTGTGTTACAGGGACTGCTGCTGCCAGAGATCTTTGGTCTTAAAAGCTTAATCGGAATCTGAAGAGGATTTGTCACTTACATGGGGAGGATCCACAGTTATTTCAGAAAAGCAATAAAATGGTGAAGGAATGAAATGCCTTAGGGCAGAAGATGTCTCCTACAGACTGGAGTGAGGCAGAAACTGCCTTGCTGAGGTTGGTTTAATAAAAGGTGATGGGCTCATTGCGTTTCCCTGGGAGGCAGCTGTGGTTGTGTGTGACTGGAGGTGACAGGGCACCTGTCTTGCAGCTGTGTGTCACCTGGGCTCCCGTGAGCAAGCTGAGACCTGAAACAGCACTTGTGTGAGTAAAAAATATTAATATTTTAATAGAAGCCCAGACAGCTCTGATTCCCACGGTGCTATCTTTCAAAAGATACTTTGTATGCCGTTGGCTGCAGGATTCACAAGATGGATATTTACCTTGTCCTTGTTCACATTCTACCCATTACTTGCCTTCCCACAATGCTGCCCATCTGGAGCCTGTAGTGGCCACAAAACTCATGGCCCCAGCTGCTGTTCATTATGGCTCTGATGCATCTGAGGCATATTCCAAGAGGCACTTGCCACCCTTGCTCTTGCTTGCTGGGATGTGCCAGGGATGTGGCTGCTCCTGAGCAGGAGGATAAAACCCTGTTCTCAGCACTAGCCTTCACCAGTGGCCCCTCTGAGACCAGTGAGAATCAGAAGGATGGTGTTACAGGACCTAACATGGAGTAAGGCTCTGCGCCTGAGCTTAAATCAATAATGCACAAGTCTTTGAGAGATGATGTTCAGATTGGTTTAAAAATGTTCTATTTAACAAACATATGGACATGGAATGCTATTTCCAGGTATTTTAATGTATAATGGTATTATCATTAAATAATATAGTACAGGTTGTTTGCAGCATCCTTTATCTTAAAGGAGTTGTACCAATATACAGGTTGATCCTCTGCTAGCAGTTTGATGGCATATGTGCCATCAGAGATATATATATATATATATAAAAAAATAAGTTGCTTGTCTCTAGAGTAAAAGGAGCCTGACTACTTCTGATGTAGGAGTTCAGAACGATGTTTAGTACGCCCTGAACAAGTGCATGTGGGCACCTGTCCCCTGCACAGTCCTGTAGTTGTCCATGGAGCGGTAGGTCAGCCTGGAGCAGCTGCTCCCAGCCTCTGTGCACGGACAGGGGTTCAGGGCACACATAGCACTGCTGCCTGTGACCAGTTTCTGCTCAAGTGCTGTATTACATTTTTAGGGAATCTGAACCTCGTCACACATATGTTTGGACAGAGGCTGTTCAGAGGCAGCATGTTACCTGCCTGCCTCTGTGAGCTAGTCCTGTCACTTGCACTTTTTGTTAGTTGGCTGTGAGGTCTGTAGGCACTGCTCTTGGCATTACACGTGAATTAATGCCTGTTAACTAATAGGTGAAGTTGCAAGGCTGCAGCTGTATTGTCTAATTAGGAGCTCCATGTGCAGCTCCCTGTATCATTCCTGTGGGTGAATCACTGGCTGTCATTCAAGCTGGAGCTGGAGCCACTAACTGTGTTATGGCAGGGAATGAAATGTGGGTCTGGATTAGAGGGGGCCCGAACAGCTCATTCACATGGGCCCTTCCTGGTGCTTTCACATCTCCTCCCATGCAGTTCCTCATCCTGTTTGCAGTCACTCTCCATCATCTCTTGTAAATAGATGTGAAAAGGTGCCTGCATCTTCAGAAACTGCCCGTCTCTCCCTCGCACCTCCTGCCATCCTGGTGGCATGGGGAAACAGCAGCCATTCCCAAACCACACTCTGGATTCAAGGACCAAGAGATGGAGCAGCCCTCAGTTCTGATGCTCTCCCCAGCTCTTTGCAGAGAGGTGGGACAGCTTTTCACATGTCACAGTTAGAGCAGCTGCTCCCTTTCCAGGAGGTGCCTGTGAGTCCCTCCTTTCCGAGGGCTGTTGCTTGTCCTGGCAAGAACTCTCCATCATGCTGCTGACAGATCAGTGGGTTCAGTATTGGTGATGTGAAGTCTTTGGTGTTCGACTTGTTTCAGTGTTGGCGTTTCATTTTTCTATAGGTAGCTGAATTCTGCAGTTTTATCTGTGCTTGTTGCCCCAGGCTGGTTACAGCACCCTTGTGCCTGTGTCCAGCTTCCTCCCATGCTCCTCTTTGTAGGGCTTCAGAGAGGAACCCCATTCCTTGGACACCACCTTTGAACTCTCGATATTACTATTACCATGTTACAGAAGCACCAGGCAGATAGCTTGGGCTGGGTGAGGGCTGTGCGCTGCTGTGATTTCCTCTTCTGGAGTGCTGCTGCCCTGATGATGCTTTAGCTTAACCCTCCATGAAGTAGGGCCTTGACCCTGTGTCCCCAGAAGAGCCTGCTAGCTTTTTGTGGGAGCTGCTGTTTGGAGTATACAGGATGGGGAGCAGGGGCACCACCTGAACTGGAGTCTGGGCACAGGAGAGCTCTCTGAGACGACCCTTGTCTCCTCTCTTCCCCCTTTTCTCACACACCAGTCATGCTGCTTGTGAACTTAGCTATGGAGGGGTTAATCTTCTCCTTGTTTATTTGTTAATTATTCTTTCTTCCTCGGAGACTGTCTTTTGTCTTCTTGAATAGGCTTCTGGTGTCCTATTGTCCTTTTATGTGCTCCAAGGGCTTCTCCCAGCTCTGTGACCCCAACTTCCTCTGCCCCCATCCTGAGGTGCCCCCTGCCCAGGGCTCTGCTGGCTCTCTGTAATCTCCTGCTGAGATGCAAAGGTTCAGCCATTACTAATAGTGCTGGTTTAGCTAACCAATGGCAGCTAAAATAAATGAGAGATGCAGTGAGGTGCCATGTTAATGCACTTCCCTACTCAGGCTTTTAAACAACAACAAAAAAGGTCTTTTGTGAATCATTGATAACTTCAGCTTCACTCAGGGTCACTTATGCAAAAACCTAATATTGATTTTTCATCTTTGCTTAGAGTAGCTTCCCATGCATCTGTTTAGGATGCAATGGGGACTCACTTATCAGCATGACTCACCTACTCTGTATCTTTTTTTCAAGGATAGATAGAGGAGCAGCCAACCAGCTCACAGGATGCTTGACCTTATACCATAGGATCAGAGGTTGCCACTGTGCTATAAGCTGGGGCTCTAGACATGTTTTCCACGTTTGCTTTGTTCCTGTTAAGCAGGAATATCTTTAACAAGTAAGGTAGCTCTCAGAGCCCTTTACAAAGTCATTAAATGTTCATTAGGGAAGCAGTTCTGCTAACCCTTCAGATTCTTACTGATGTCCTTCCATGTCTCTGACCTAATTCTGGAGTTCTCCCAAGGGTTACATTGCTATCTGGAAAGAAACCAAAATAGAGATAATACAATTGTGGTGGAATCCCTGCTTGACTGCACGCATAACATCCTCTTTTTAACACACATCCATTTCTGGAAGTCTCCAAAGCTGATACAGATAACTTAAATCCACCCCCTTCTGAATGGCCCAGAGGAAAAATCGATTCACAGGCAGAGTGAGGCAGAGGAGGTAAATACGGTACCTTTCTCTGGAGAGAGTGCTTCCTCTGTCCCTTCAGAACAGGAGGACAAAGTATGCAAGTGCCTGCCTGGGATTTCCAGGTTATCTGCTGTATCCTAGAGGCTTTGACTTTCTGTGGGAGAGTCTGTGTAGGCAGGCTGCTGCTGCAGCTGTGGGCACTCTGAGCACGGTAGGATGCTCCCAAAAGCCCTTTTCCCTCCAGGAGAATTAATTGTGGAAGAGGGAATGCAAACTGTGAGACCTGTGCCAGCCTTGTGAAATGGAGATGTCAAAGTGCTTCAGCAGCAGAGAGATGGATATCAACAGAAATGGTGAAGGAATTAGTAAGGTCTGCTTTGGGAGAGGTAAACTCAGTGGGTAGAGGTAGCCTAGCACACTTCACTGAGATAAAAATGTTCCATAGGTTTGTACATAACATCAAAGGAGTCTATGGGCTGACATGCCATCGCGTTCTTGATGTTTCTGAACATTACTCCTATGCAAATCCCAAGTAAGTGTAGAAAAAGCCCCCAGCTCTGCCCCAAACAACAGAAGTGTGGGAGTCAGCCTCTAATTTAAAGCAGGTCAGTTTATAGTGCAGGCTCTTAAGAGCTGTTGCTATGAGCTGGAATTGCAGCTCTACCTTGTTCATCTTCTGCAGAGGTTATTTGTCATCAGATGTGCAGCAGCATGGAGCCAGTGGTTTTCCTCATGCCTAGTAATGCCTCCTGCTGCTCTGAAGGGACATTCAGCCCTTCTGCACGTCCAAAGCCCTTCTGCTCCCAGGGAATTTCCCTCCAACATTGCTGTATTCCTCCCAGTTCAGTGCCACAGGCTAATTAGTGAGAATGAGCAGCACTGGAAAAAATTAATGATTGGATTTTGTGTCCCCAGAGGGCTTTACTGTTTTGTGTGCTATGTTGTTGAAGCCATTGGTATCTTTATTGCTTTTCTCTACACTTTCCAGTAAAACAAGATCTATTTAGGAAGCAGCTTTAGAATGGCTGATTTGATTTTCCATTTAAACTGTGGTTCTGCATATACTTAGTGGACTGAAATCACATTTGCCTTCTTCTGTGATCCTCCTCATACCTGTATGTTAGATATTAACAAAGTCCTCCTTTCTCTCTGTCTCTGTTCTGCCTAGTACATGGGCTGTATTGAAGTGCTGCAATCAATGAGGTCCCTGGATTTTGGCACACGAACACAAGTCACCAGGTAGGTGGTAAATCAAACTGAAATTCAGCCCAAGAATGAAAAGCCCAAGTGCTAATTTCTGTATAAAGCCAAGGGTGCGTGCCAAGCTTTGAGACAATTTTGAATCGGAATTTGCATGTTTTGTTTTGTTTTTTCCCAAGACATGATTTAAATTCTTTGATCATTACAATAGGCTATTTGCGTTGGAAAATGAATTGTTTCAGCCACAGACCCAATATCTCTCCCAGCTCTTGTTGTGGATGCAGAGAGCGTCCCCATGCAGTGGCAGCCCAGTACAGACGTGGGTGGGAGCTGGGTGCTGGCAGCAGCCAGGCTGTGCAGGTGGGCTCCGCACTGCCTGCACAGCTCACCCCGGCCACGGGGTAAACCCACCAGTGCTGCCGTGGCTGCGGGTGGCCAGGACAGGGAGCCTGGCTGCTCACAGGCCTCTCTGCCACCCTCCTTCACACCTGAAGCAGAATGTGCCATTGGTCCCTCAACCTAGCAAGGTCACCTAATGAACTTTTATCAGACATAAGACATTGCCTGACCCCATCTGCACCAAGGCCAGGCTCAGCTGGAAGCGGAGTCACAAGGAAAACATGTTGAAATACAGCCACTTGAATATTTTGCTCCCAGATACAACTGAATGTGGTTTAAAAGTGAAATATTTTGTGTTCTTTTGAGAAGTTTGCAACTTCTATTGCAGATTGCTGCCTGTTGCTGGGTGTATGTAATTAATATATACACTTGTGGAGTTGCTGAAATGTCTTCTCAAGAACAGAAAAGCCCAGTTTTACCTTTACATTTATTCTTGTAAGTCTGTCTGTGCAGGAGTGTTTGAGTTTTCAAAACAAGCACCTTCTTTCCAGCTGAAAGCGCTGTGTGCTGCTGGGATGTACTCACAGTCTAGTAGCCAGAAGTGGTCTGCTGGGCAGCCCCAGTAGCCACCCGGCATCCCAGCACCTCCAAAGGCTTTTTGGAGGGGTGGGTGGGTGCAGAGTATTTTGGCCTGGCCTTAGACATGTTCCCACCTCCCCTCACCTATTTTACTGTCATGGTTCATGCTGAAGAGTGTGGTTGAGGCTTCCTGCGCCTGCTCAACTCTTCCTTCCTGCTGGTGGATGATTTACAGATGCTCTTTTGCTTCCTCAAGTGTTCATATCAAAGAAATCCTGGAGAAGGGCAAAGAGCATGAAGAGATAAATGTTACATTTCTACCCATTGGTTCCCAGACTTAACCAGCTAAAAGGAAAAAAGAAAAACTCGAGTCCCTAAATGCTTATATACTGCACTTGATAGCTGCCCTATTTGTTTTAGATTCAAAATCAGTGATTGTTGACATTTACAATCAGCATAGGGTTCCTGCAGGTGTACAAGAAGCAGTGCCTGAGATACAAATATACTTCCCTCAGCCTAGTGGTTTACTGAGCAAAAAGAGCCATGCAGTACGCTTAGCCCATAGCAATCAGCCTGTCCCATTCAGACCAAGCCACTGTATCCTTCAACAACCTCGGCCAAAGAGCAAGGTTATCTCCCAAATGCAAGACATGGAGTATGTACAGTGCTACATTTACAAAATGAAGCTTTGGATGGTTTGTCTGGAAAATAATGAATATGAATTACTGTGTGATGAGAGCTTGCCAAGTTAAATTTGGCCCAAATAGTAAGGTTTTGTTAACCAGAGCTATGTGAAAACTTAACAATTGAAATATTTCTGCCACCTAAAAGAAAAATGCAGCTTCTGACCTTAAGGGGCTTTTTTGTGCATGAGAAATTCAAAACTTAAACTGTTCACAAACCAGATGCTGAAGTCCTGAGCTCATGCACGCAAACTTTAACATTTGATTGATTACAAGCTGACTGGAGCAAAGATAACATTGGTTATTCCCCTGTTTTTCTCCCAGAGGAGTAAGGTTATAGACCGCATGCACAATGCACCAACTAAGGAGTTATTGGAAATGATCCCATTTTAATAATCTCTTATTTTTACTGGTGGTAAAAAATATTTTTACTCCGATGGCATTTCACTAAAGAGGCATCTTCTGTTTTAAAGTGATGTAGAAAAGGTCTCTAATTCTGTCTCCTGGTCTCTAAAATTAAAGATACTATTTACCTACCTCACATGAATGTTGGGAAGATCAACAGTCATGTTTGCAGAGTGCCATGAGGAGTCAAAAGAGATGAGCGTGGAGGATTTATTTTCTAGTTTCTTGCTGGACTTGTGTTTTCAGTGGCATACCAGGCATGGGGGTGGGAAGGCAGAAAGTGGCCTCTCCAGTGCTGTGAATGACCATGGGGTGCAGAGATGCCGTATGGCCACCAGGCCAAATGACTGCAGCATAGCAAGGGAAGGGCCAGGCACTGAGGTGCTCTTGGCTCTTGGTGATTGTGCTGTGAGGACATTGACAGAGGAGACTTCACCACAGCAGTTTTCTCTTTCAGCTCTCTGCTACTGCCTGCCTATAAGCCAGCTCACATCCTCTCAGGTCATCCCTCCCATTTTACAGAAATCTGTGATCCCAAAGTCCATGTAGATGACAAGAATAACATCAGGAAGTAACAATAAGGGTAACAGATTTCTCTACTTGAGAGACACTGTAATTGTTTGAATGGTCACCCCATAAACTTGTTCTGCTTGTCAGTACAAGATATGTTTGGGCTGTTGCCCTTGTGCTGTGGCAGGTCCTGCTTTTGCTGGACCCTCACATGCACTTCCCATGGCCAGCTCTTCTCCTCTTATATGGCTCCCATTTCTGTTAAATCAAGCTTATTATTAGTCATTGTATTTGAGAAAAGGGATTCTGTATCTCAGATTGAGGCATTAACTTGAAAATGGTCAGGCAATGAAGGGCGGAGGGCATCTGAAACACGCTGCTGGGGAGGGCTGGGGGAAGAAGGCTGACTTTGTTTGGAAGAGTAATTTCAACTTTGTTGAGCCACACAATCCCTTTCTGTTAGATAGTGTAGGCAGAGCATAGATGCATAAAAGCAAATCTTCAACAGCATTCTTACTTGCTTACATCACCCCAGCTCTCATCTTTTACTCTTATTTTGGGGAACAATAAATAAAGGGGCTCACTGTTACTGCTAGCGTGGTGCTCTCCTGCATGTGCACGCGCGAGGAGGAGCATCTGCTGCGGGTTGCACTCCAGAGGTGCAGGCCCAGAAAAAACCTGTAGACTCTACAGGTGAGCTGATCTAAAGGCTTGTGGATGCCAAATATGGGGCTGTCCTTGTCACTCACTCCTGCCCCCGTGCTTGCTGAGCCCTTGCCAAGTGGCTGCAGCCTGGCCAGGTGGCTGCTAACTCAGCAGGCAGAGGGAGCAGTGCCCCACAGGGCTAGGGGGCTGCACCAGATTTTTTGGGATAATAAAAAATTTTGAGTGCCACCAGCTCCTGCCACACTCAGCTCTGCAGGGGCTGTGGCATTGTCTCGGTTCAATGTATCTCAGAACAGGAGGTGGGGAGTTGCCTACAGCTGTGTGCTCAGGAGTCTGTGTCCCAACTGAAGAGGGATGATCCTCCTTCCCCATCCCACCTTCTGGATCTCACAGAGGTGCCCACAAGGAACTGTGCCATCCTTGATCCTCACTCAACTGGTGCCCAGCAGAATAACCCTTGGGAAACTCACCCTGCAATGGATGGGCATCTGCTGGGGCCAGAAGTGGGACCTTTGCCTCTGCAGTAGGTTTGCTGCTGATGACAGCTCAGGGGACCAAAGTGCTTCAGAGTAATATTTTTCAGGATGGTAAAAAGAGCTGACCCAAATTTCTCTCATTCACTTTGGAAAGTGAAAACTGTGTCAATGAAACAATGACCAGTTTATGTAATGGTGTGAGCACTGCAGGATCGACAGACAGTGAATACATTTCAAATGGCAGAAGATGCCTGAGGAGTTGAGGAGCAAGATTTTCTTTGCCTTAAACTACGAGAACAATTTAAATTCCTTACAGTTCTCCCAATTTCATTCTGTGGCTCCCAGGGTTGAGAAGAACTGCTGCAGAGTATGCAAGTGGAGTTGCCTCATTCAGGGTGACAAGAAAAACAAAAAAACCCACAAAGTAACGACAAGGAGGAGAGAAAGAAAAAGCAGCAACATGACTGGAATAAAAAGGCCAGATTTTCTGTTACTGCCTTAGATTTGGAAGATATCAATTGGACAGGCAAATGCCAGAACCCGTAAGGTTGCACATTCATCCAGGAACAAGATGATTAACTACACAAGCTATGCACAGGTATATGCCATACGGCAGATCTAAAAGCAGAGACTTGCCCAAGCAACTGTTTGAAAATGAATGGCTGTAAGAATTAATTAATAGCAGATTTACAGGAAAAAAGCACAGATACAGTAAAGCCTATTTCAGTTTATCATGGACGTATCCAGATTTTCTTCCTAACGTACAGTGCAGTTTCTAGTTCAGGTCTGCCTGCCCTATGGAAATGACTGAAGGTTAGAAGTGTTTTAGTTGTAGCAGCAAGGTGTTACCACCTTTGTGTTTTTTGCACCTTTAAAATTATAGTTGAGAAGGTTTTTTGCTGGAAAACCACCCAGAGGTTTTCCAGCAAGAAACGTCTGTGAAAAGATAATTTATCTGTGAGAAGAGAGGTAAAAGAAATAATTATTAAGTAGAAATTATTTGCCTACTTTTTGATTCCTGTTTGCTAGACGAGTGCTTCAGTGTGGTGAAGTCACCACACTGGCCTGTACAAGCACGGGGTCCATTGCTGGCAACTTTGCCTACAACTCCTTATTCCACATAGGCTGCCTAAAGTCTGCAAGAACTCATTTGTCACCAAAATAGATGACTTCCCTGTTTTCCCAATTTGTTCTGTATCTGGTTTTCTTTCTAGGTAGAGCTAGACTTGAAGGCTCCAAGTAGCCTTAATGTCTTGGCTCTGATTTTAATTTCCTTTAATATTGAATGAGAAGATGAGCTCTCATTTTCCAAGCTGATTATTGGAATCTGCAAGATCATCCTGCAGGATGCCTTTCCCATTTATGTTTTTTTTAGGTTTGGCCTTTCTACTGTTAACAGCTAAATAAAGCAGGACCTAAACAAGAAGGATATGAGGAATTAGCTTCAAAAGATTATTTTCAGCTCTGTAGGGGGAAATGCTTTGCTTTAAAAGGCAATGTTAAAAGGCTGTGTTTCTGACCCATCTTGTGTAGCCCACGATGAGGCTTCTCTTCTTCCCTGATGTTTTCACTCGGAATATATTCATTACATTTTTATTATTGTGCTATGGGTGAGGTATCCATTCATTTGATCGTCTCCAGGTTGAATTTCTCAGGATGTTCTCTGACAGGAAGACGCAATGTAGCCATCATGGATCTTCGGTGCTTTAAGCATGTGACCCATCAGCATAGCAATGTCCATGGGACACTGAGCGGGAGGCAGTAGTGATGCTGTGGTGTGCTGGCTCTGTGCTGGCTTTACCTGGTGGTCTTATCTGCTCCCTGGGCATGATGCGGTGTCCTGGGGGGACCACACTCCTCACTGGGTCACCTCTGCTTTGTGGGGCATATCTTTCTGGAGCCTTTCACCATTGTGTGTTCTCCTGATATTTTTCAGCCCTTCTGAACCAAAACTTTCCCAGGAAATGAAGCCCAGTGGCGTGTTCCTCCCACGCATGTACCAGGACCTGAAAACAGACAGGCTTTCCTAAACCAGCTCGTTTCCTAATTAACTCTAGGGATGATAATCCAATAACATAAACAAATAACAAAACAAACTAATTTCCTTATCCTTAAGAACAAAACAAAATCCCAACCCTTGAAAGCCCAAGCCAGAATTCAGCTGTGAGAGAGGCTGAGGCTACAGCCTCGAGGTTGCACTACCCAGTACGGAACCGAAGCCTGAGTGGGTGACGAGGGGATGGTGGCACAGCTCACCCCAGCAGCCCTGCGGCAGGGAGCCAGGGCAGCTGGAGGGGCCTCGGGCTGCTGCTTGCACCGGGATGTCCAGGAGAGCTTAAGGAAATTTGCTAAGAACATCCCAGCCCAGTAAGTCCCCATTTTTCTGTTGACTTCAAAGCAGTAAGTATCAGTCAGGCAAAGCCTGAGACTGCCAACGGTCCAGTCGCTGCTCCACTATTATGTCCAAACCAGTCACCTACCTGAGTGTATATCAAAATTTCCTCTGCCCAAGTATGGAAAACAAGTGTAGTGTGCTACTATGTTATATTAAGTGTGTGACTGAGCAATCTTTGATACAGACCAAGAAACACCTTGAGTGCTTTAGGCCTTACCCTTCTGCTTCCCTGAGAGGTGTCTAGAGAATACTGGGTGGCTGGTATTTGGGAAATACTTGCCAGGGTTGGAAAGATACAAACTGAGACCTCAGATTTAAAAAAGAACTGGAGAAGCTGAGCAGACCTCCTTTTTTCCCCCCACTGTTTTGTTTGTTTGTTAAAAAAAGAAAAAAAAAAGAGAAACCCCAAACACCAGGAAGTCAATCAGGGCACCCAGCTGGGATCACTCAGCACACTCCTGCTGCTCTAAATATGAAGGATTAAGGCAGGGAGGATCACCTCCCTGCTAGGCAAGAGATCCATCAACTGTATTGAGAAAAAGAATTGGAGGGTTTTAGGTTGTTTGATTTTTTTTGTGGTTAGTTGATTTTTTTGTTTAATAAACAAATTTTCATTAAGTAAAACTGATGTGTTTTATGAAGAAAATAAAAATCAACCCAAACCGGACTCCTGAATCAGTGGGAGGAAAGAAGAAAGAAAAACAACTGTGAAAGACTTTCCAGGAGATTTAAGTGTTTAGAAGTGGGACAATAACAATAAATTGCAGGGTTGCTGACCCTGATACAGATGATGCATGTGAAATGATGCAACAGTTTGTGCTGTATTTTCTATTTGCAGGGAAGCAATAAGCCGACTGTGTGAAGCTGTATCAGGTACAAATGGAGCTATAAAAAAGCGGAAGGTAAGTACTGGTTTAGCTGAATGATTAATTTTCTATATCTGCATTTAGATAAGCTGGATACATTATTTCCTAATAGGCTTCAGTCTGTGCTGAAGCTAGTGCACGTTGATCCATCTGAACTCAGTATAACAAGAAAGCATTTGTAACAGAGTGATTAGCCTGCTTGGTTTGGGGCCGAGGCCATGTGCCACCTTTCTTTCTTTCGGATTAATGCTTTGCCCCGAGTTCCTGCTCCTACTAGCCTTTGTAGTGCTTGGTGCTTTACAGGTTTTAGGTTCTGTCTGGTAAAATGTTGGAGGGTTTTTGTTGTTTGTTTGTTTGTTTGTTTTTTTTCTGGTTGTGAAAGGGAGCTCATTCACTGGATGATTACCTGATTTTATTTATATATATATATCAAACTAAACATAACTAAAGTGGCAGTGTTTAATGGGCTGATCGTCTATTAAATAACAGAGATGCAATGAGGGGCAGTGTCAGTGGTTGCAATCAGGTTGTGTCCAGTGAGACTTATTGATTCCCTTCTGTAGCTGTGGGGCTCAGGGGGAATGAATTTACTCCTCAAAAATGAGTACATGAGAGAATATCTTGATGTACTCAGAAATGCTTCAACCCCAGGAAACAGCAGAGTTCAGCAGGAGAATTACACATTCTGAGTTACTGAGCCAGATGCAACATTTAGCTCACTGGGATTTTGCTTTAAAACTTTTTCCCAATTATTGACATAAAACCTATGCCTACAAGTATTGTATTCAAAGCTGGTATTTGTTAGAAGATCTGTTTGCATTTGATCAAGCCATTATCCTTGCTCCACTGAAATTCTCAGTAAGATATCGTAAAATCTACTTGACTTTGATATGTTTCTGCCTCTGACAGACTCAGCTGACAGCCTCTTTCTTTTGTTTCATTGTTCAAAGCCTCCAGTGAAGTTTCTGTCTTCTGTACTTGGCAAAAGTAATCTTCAGTTTTCTGGTGTGAATATAAAGCTGACCATTTCAACAAGCAGCCTCACTTTGATTAATGTTGACACGCAGCAGGTAGGATACATATAAATCAGCGTCCTTTTCTCCATGCTACTGTATTTTCCTTCTTTTGTGGCTTCTGAAGGAAAGGCTGGGTGCTTTGAAGGGAAAGCAGCACCCTTTAGTCTTCCTTTGCATGCCTGGTAAAGCTGAATTGCATGATGCCTCTGAATTTAAAAATGAGAGCATTTTGGAGGAATTGAACATGCAGCACATGCCCGTGTTATTTATGATGGTGTCTTCCATGGGGAGGGATCCTTAAGCACTTGGCAACCTCTTTCTCTGTGTGTGTCTCTGCCTGTACAGTGTCTAAAAACCAAGGCACTAGTCCTGACTAGTTTCTGATAAGTCCTGGGGGGCAGGGGGGGAATCTATATAAATGAGTCAGAGCTTGGCTTTGGTGTTTTCAAAGCTATTTTACAGCTGGGTAATATATATGCATAATCAGTTATACTTCACAAAGTCTCTAGGCTCTGTTGAGATGTGTTCCCAAGAGCGTCAATCTGCCCTGGAACTGGGGTGTGCGCCCTTCTTGGCAGATGTGATGAGGAGCCTTGTCCTTCCCATCTGATTTCTCTGACAGCTGTTGGCCTCAGCTCCCAGCACAATCTTGCCTATGGCCAGCAACAGATTTTACTCCAAGCTGGAGCAGGGGAACATTAGGGAGGTAGTTTTGGCTCACTGGCTCCGAGGAAGCACTGCAATGAGCTGATGCCATGCTGAGCATCAAGCAGCTGTTGGGGGTTTCCCTGCAGCACAGAAGTCTCCTGTTCTTTGGACCTTTGTGCTAGAAGGGTAAGGGTCTATGGCACCAGGTTTCCCTTCCTTTCAGGTACAACAGCAAAGGACTTCCCTACAGAGGATGAAGCTCTGGGGGTTGGTAGTTAAAGTACGGACCTTTTAACTGGTTCCTGTTTGTAATAGGACTACAAGCTGGCTGGACAGATCTTCTAAATGCACTGATGTGCCTGATCACTGCACACACGGACATGCTGGGCACTGCCTTGGAATTCTTTCTAGGCCTTTCATTTCTAGACTTTTGCAAATGGAAAATCCTATTTATTCTATTCTTGCACTGCCACCATGTTTCATTGTGTTCACACCTGCATAATCTATTGCACTTGATTTTATAATAAAGGACAGTTTGTCTCCAGAGATGAGGTAGTGTCTGAAACCAATAAAAGTTGATGATAAATCTGACTGGAGTAATTTCTACCAGGTAGCAGTTTGGTGCTAGTGGTGAGAGAGAATATGATCAGAGTATCAGTGGAGCCTGTTTGTAAAAACACCACGATTATATGTACCAAGCATTTAAATGAAGTTGTTGGTAATTTAAAAATGAATTAATATCTCAAGACTTTGTAATGCATCCAGTGTCTCCAGTTATTCCCCTTTCAAAGTCTCACTTAGCTTCATACTCACCAGGTTAGAAGCTGGTTGTTGAAATCATTCTAAAAACCCTTTAAGGAAGATTACTCAGGGATCTAGATGTTACTAAACATGAATGGATAGACTCAAAAAAATACCCATTTTTATCTCCTTCCTTCACAAATATGTGCATGTATTAATGGATTGAGTTGTCATGAACTTAATTGCTTGCTCTAGGAAAATATAGGCTCTTCTGTTTTCTAAACATGTGGCACATGGGCATGTTTAACGAATTTGTCATGCTTTTCAGATTATTGCCAACCATCACATGCAGTCCATCTCATTTGCTTCTGGAGGTGACCCAGTAAGTATTGATTTATAAGATATACTTCTGCAGGTATAATGAAATTAATTATGAGAATAAAAGTACCTGCAAATACTTTCCTTCTTCCCTTCCTATCCACAAGCACTAACAGAGTACACTGCACTTCTGGATCTTGACCAGTTATACAAGAAAACTGAGGGATAGAGAATGGAAAAAAGATGTAGAATAGAGACTCAGTGGATTTTTGATAGATACTTATAGTTAACTTTCCTGTTGCCCATCAATGAGCCTCAGTTCATTCAAAAGCCTTCAGGCTTGGGAATCTAAAACCAAGAACACATGAACATAGGAATTGCATCAGTTCAGTAGTCCCCATATCTCCCTGCAGATATGGTTTTGTTTTTTTTTTCTCTAGTACCATAGTCCTGAAGTCATCAATGTTTTCAAGCAAGAGGTTTTCTATCCTCTTCCAAACTCTTTACTGCAATGACTGTGAGCAGGGAATTTGTCATCCATAAACATGTCCTATTCCCTCTTTAAATCCAAGCAGCCCTGCTAGCATTCTGTGTTTTACACTCCATGTTATAGGAAAACAGTATTTTTTTTAATCAGTTTTTAATTTTCTGCCCATCACTTTTGTTAAATGTCTCCCTGTTCTTTGGTTATGACATGGGCAAAATAGAAGGTTCTGGGTCATGCTCCTGACAACGCTGGGGTGGAAGCCAGTTCCAGCTTTGAGTGGAAAATGAGAGCTCTGCCTCTGTGGCTTTAGGAGCAGGCAAGGGGAACTGGCCCTGTGTGTCTGACAGATCTTCTCTGGAGGGCTATGTGGGTAATATAAAGAGCCCAGCTGCTCTGCTCTGCTCGGAGGGATGCTGCACAAGCTGCCTGAGAGCAACTGGAGCTTTCTGGTGCTGGGCTGGGAAGCAGGGAGGGAGCATGCGGGCAGACTCTGCTGTCAGTCCTGCACCAGAAGGGAGGTACAGCACAGGCCTGGTGCTGAAGTACTACATCCTTAAAGGTTTCATTTAAAGCTTAAGGTATTTTGAGAGTCTAAGAAGTTTGAATTTCACCTTCAGATGCCTGTGCTATCCTAACACACCACTGTTCAATATAGTCCTTGGGCTTTGCAGTCCCTTCCTGGTGTGGATTTCCAGGTAGTTCCAAGTGCTGGTGTGATGCGCATCACAATGCTTCACGTCCAAATTCCAGTTTTCTTGATAATGAAACAGTTTAGATATGTCCTTAAGATGACTTGTTTTTGAAGTATATACCATGTCCTGGATGCTGGCTGTCTAGTTTGTCTTTAAATAACATTTCCAGTTTGGAAAATTTGGGGATGTGTTTTCAGATCTCTGCTCAGTGGGTTGGATGAGTAATTCTCTAGGCCTTGTTTACTTTTTTTAGGGTTTGATTGGTTGGTTCTTTTAAATATTATTATCCTGCATTGATCTTGTACAGGGATCCCATCAGATCACACAGGCTACACAGCGTTGTGTTTGGTCAGTACTTAATGGCAGGACCACCAAGAGATATGCTTGTACACAGATGTGCTGTAGGAAATGGGCTCAGTGGTACAGCTGGTGACACTTTTCTTACTGGGAGAATATGTAAGATAGAGGTCTTGCTCGGCGGTGGTAACTATAAACCTAGTGGCACTGCACATAAGGGGCAATTTTGGTAGGTTGTTCAGGTAATTTCCCAAAATTCCCTGGGAAAGTTTGACGGGACACATCTCTCCACCTGCCCCCAAGTACAGGGCTTAAGTGCAGTTGAGTGTTGCTTTGCACAGTGAAGAAGCAGCAATACTCTGCCTGAGAACAAAGCCTGTTGGGGCTTTATTTTAGAGCAAAGTCATCAATGCATGTACATAAACATTACAAAGATACAAAAATAGCAGGTACTGTTCTGGTTACTTTAGGTTCTCGTTGCTCTCTAGACCTAATTTATTTTAAAAGTGTATCCTAAAATATTTATGAACTTTAAGAAAAACCTGAAAGGAAAAGGAAGGAAATTGAGTTCACTAAATGCAAAAGAAATATTTAGCTTGCTTTGTTTTAATGATACTCACTTTGGAAATTGAAAAAAAAAAAAAATTATCTAGGACAAGTTCTGCTGGCTCTAAGACCTACCTCTTGTGTCATTCATTGTGAATTATTAAATGATTGTTCCTGTGCATATTGCAAATAGGGGCCTTGTTTCCTGCCAGCTGATTGCATCTTCCCTCAAGAGAGCCATGCCTTTAAGCTGCAAATTGCATCCCTTCCCACCTTAAAGATCCAAAATAACAAAATGCATATTTAATAATTAAAAGAATGTTATTTATTACCCCACCGTTTTTACTATAGCACTGAATTATCAAGTGACTCTTTGCTTTTGCAATATGACTAGAAATGTTAATTTTTCTATTTCAGTTCCCTTTTCAGTTTGAGTAGAAAAAGTGAGGATTATTTCACTGTTGGCTGGAAAGAGAATCTGAAACAGACAGCTGATTATACTGAGGTTGTCTGATCTCAGCAGCAGCCTTGAGATCCAGAGTAATTTAACCTGATTGTCACCAGACTAAACTCAGGCATCAGCAATTAAGATCAGGTACCTACTGTATTCTGAAATATTGTAAAGATCAACTTTTCTCTAAGATGCCTTCAGAACTCAATCTTCATGGGGACTATTCTAACTTATCCTTTGCAGTATATTAGCACTATTTTATCTTCCACTGATACTGATAAAGACTGTCCCAGCTAAAAGCTGTGACTGGCAGTCGCGCAGCCCTAATGCGTTACACAGGAGAGGCTTCGAGCTCTGTGGGAGCAGCAGGAGAACAGCACTGCCTGCTCATGAGGCACCAGTTGTGTTTCTCCTCCTGTTGCAGAATCTGGAATTGAAAACACGGTTTATTGAAGACCCAAAGAATGCCAAATGGCCTAGTGCATTTATTACAAGAAAAAGATTTGAGGACAGTTACTGTGTTGACACCCACCAGCGTGTCACTGCTCTTTCCCTTAGCTCACTTTGCTATTACCTCCAGTTGCTTTCCCTGAAAGATGCATGCTTTTTAAAGTAAAAAATACATGTCTCTATACTCAGTTGCTTTGCCTTGGTGGTAGGGTTGTTCATGATGATAATTTTAAAGATGCTTCTGTTGCCTTTCCTATAGGATACAACAGACTACGTTGCATATGTAGCAAAAGATCCCGTTAATCAGAGAGGTATGGAAACAATTTTTGGATTGTTATACATGTTTATATGATTGCTTTTTATGTACCAAGGAATTGTTTGACTTTTAAAATAACAAAGCTACTACGGAACAGCTCAATAATCTGTACAATTTCTGACTTCCCTGTATGGGCATGCATGATGGTATGCAGCCTGTGGCTTCAAATGTCTTATTGTTTGTGCAACAAAGTGACAATCTGCAGGTCAGTCTAAAGCTGTACTAGCTGCTGGCTCCATGCAGGGGTAGGAGCCTTCCCAAGCTAGCCTTGCCTGGGGAGGATGGGCAGAGCCTGGCAAGGTGGACAGCTGCCCTGCTCTGGGACAACATCCAGAGGAGGGAAGGGTAGTGAATGAGTCTCCTCATCTAACCCAGATTCCTGTGTTGCTGGAAGGCAGCATGGGGTATATACTCAGGTATATAAGACCTTCTCCCCTCTGGAAGCTAACCTGGAGATAAAATCCCTTTCCAACACTCTCATTATTTGCCTGTAGTGCAAGAAAGACTGGCCTTTGGCTGCTTCTTTTATGCCAGACAGTTCTTAGAGCAAGAGTGCCTGAGTGTTGGTAGTGGCAGCTCACAGGAGAGCTCACTCTTAAGGTGCTATGAATGGCTCAGAAGATCAGGATGTTTTCTGTAGAAGTGTTTTGCTAATTGCCAGGACCAACAGAAAGAACACAGACAGCACCAAAAGGCTCAGGCTTATTTTACTGTCCACTT
>JAVSBS010018383.1:948-27296 GCA_033124195.1 Coracias cyanogaster | reverse complement strand
AAAAACAACACCCCACCCCCCCCCCCCCCCCAACAAACAGACAAACACACAAACAAACAACCCATAATGTGTGTAATTAAGGCTCTACCAGGATTTACGTTTTCCTAACAGCTCATTATCGAGAAGACCTGCAGCACTAACTGCTAGTAGTTACTTTTTGCAAAGGACACCTTTCTCCCCTTGGGAGAATCAGGCTAGTAGTTTAAAGGTTCGTGAAACCGCGTGTATTTTAAAACAGGCATCACTGTTAACGAGAACAAACCCCCCGCTAATAGCCCTTAAATACCGCGCTAATAGTCCCCCTGTGGAAAGAAAACTCCAGGTATCACACATTCAGTTTAAGGACCAGAAAGCACCCTGCGCAGCGGTGAAATACGAAAACTCTCCTCTCTGAGTTCCCTGCCTTTGATTTATTTTTAACTCCAGGCTTAT
The DNA here is from genome assembly GCA_033124195.1 of Coracias cyanogaster. Classification (NCBI taxonomy): domain Eukaryota; kingdom Metazoa; phylum Chordata; class Aves; order Coraciiformes; family Coraciidae; genus Coracias; species Coracias cyanogaster. Next base: position 26,864 of record JAVSBS010018383.1, on the reverse strand, counting down.
GGGAACGCAGCACCGGAAAACCACGACCAGATGTACCTAAAGAGGCGCTTTCTCTGCTAAAATGTGCTCTTTTCAAGTAAAAGGGGGGAAAAATCTTTGAAATAATTTGATTTTTGGTTTTAGAGTGGATGTAATTGAAAAAAGACGGGACAAAGCGGCGGCAGTGCTGGGCGGGAGCAGCTCTGAAAATAGAGCGCACAGGACTAGCGCACGGGCTGTGAGCGGGGGTGCCGGTGCCTCTGTGCCGCAGCTCGCTGCTCTTTCCCAAAAATAACAAAAATTGGGCTGTAAGATTGGGTTTGCAGGCAGAAGGAAGAGAACAGCCCTGAGAAATGAAGGGGCTTTTTCCAGGTAAGAAATCCTCTGCCTAAACCTGTAGTAGGGACGTTTTAGTGCCTTGAAAATTTTGAAAAAAAAAAAATCTATTTCAGGTATGTTTCATAAAGTTTGTTAAGTTGGTTTGGGTTTGGGGTTGGTTTTTTGTTTTGTTTTTGTTTTCCTTGAGAACTACATCTAGAATGTAATCGGGAAAGGGCAACAAACATGGCTGTGCTTGGTTCTTGCTCTCATTTGTGACGTTATTCCTGACTCTATCTAATGTTCCATGTAATAACAGCAAAAAATAGTGGGATTGTTCATCTCCTTCCCATTATACTATGCTGGATTCTTCTGACACAGTAATTTGGGCCTAGATGCACCTGTATAGACTAAGATTTCCTTTTCTTTCCTTATGAGAGATTAACAAATTGCCTGAGCAGTCATCTGTGAGGAAAGTACAAAACTGTCTATCCATGCCTTAGTATAGGGTATTATAATGCAAATACAACCCTTTTCCCTCGCATTATTGGAAAAGGTTATTGGGAGCTGGCTTTTGTTGCAGGAAATCCTATTTTAAAATTGCTTTATAGGCCGTTTGCTGCAATCCTGACACTGATCTCATTACAGCTCCCTCTCACTGCTGTTTATAAATCCTGGTGTTTACCAGCCCTTGGTGGGGGTCCCTGGTGGCATTGCTTGCTAGGGGTTGTCGTTGGGAGGAGGTTAGGAAAAGAAGGTTAGGTGCCAGTTTCTGGGTAGTTTTGTCTGGAAGAAGCATTATTATTTATTGAAACAGTCGGCCAGAAGTAAATCTTGTGTAATGACTCACTCAGTATAATCTCTTAAACCTCGGGGCTGTCCGTTTTGCAGAGAAGGCGGATTTCTGTTGTAGAGCCTTCTCACGCAACGGCCTAATTCAGCCAGGCAGGGAGAAGCACCCCTCTAAGCGATGGGTTAATTGTCAGATTTAATAGTCTCAAGAAATATGAAAAGGTGAATTAACAGAATTAATCTCCGTTTTAAACTAGCCATTAAAAAAGAATCTGAAGATATACTCTTCTGGAATATATCTTGGGGCAGGACTTTGTGCTTGCAATTGTGGTTACCTAGCTGATAAGTTAGAGCATCTTTGGGGTATTAGTAATTGTACTGAAAAAGGGAGGAGTTAGACCTTAGAGCTTGACTTTGTCTTGAAATAGGAAGTTGCAAAACACTTGTTGGGTGAAGGTGGAACAAAATGTGATGATGAGAGCTCTTTTCATTTCTATACTACCAGGTAAGATACCAAATAAAAAAGCAGCCGAATGCTCCTTTTGAAGTCCTACATTTTTTAATGTCAGATGGGTCTAGAACCAGGGAAATACATGTCTATGTTTGACTTCTGAAATAGATTGTACTATGAGGATTTTAAGCCCATTTCTGAATAGTGATTATAATAATAAAATAATAATGGGGTTATCCCAATGACTAAATTTAAAAGGTCTCTGTTAAATTGTGTAAGGACAGAGAGGGTAAGCAGAATAATACCTTTTGTCTACATAGGGAGTATCTGTCCCTGATGTTTGTCCTTAGTGGGATTTGCCTGTTGCAGTGTTAGAAGAAGCTGAATAGTTAAATGGATTTTTCTATATCTCAGTTTGTGCCCATTGCCTCCTGTCCTTTCACTGGAAAAGTGGTGCCAAACATGCAGCTTCATCTTTCTTTTTACTTTTCCTCACAAGAGTGTCACTTACACATATTGATAAGACCCTCCTTGAGCCTTATCCACACTGAACAGTCCCAGCTCTCTCAACCTTTCTTCATATGAGCAATTCTTCAGTCCCTGAATCATCCTTGTGGCTTTTCACCACTCATGCTGGTAAGGCCATGCCTCTCATCCTGGGGAGCCCACAGCTGGGCTCAGGACTGCAGATGTGTCCTGTCATTGCTGAGCAGAGGGGAAGGATCACCTCCCTTGACGCTGGCAAGTTCAACTTCAGGTGGGAGTAGCTCCCACTCCTGTGTGCTTAGACAGTGTCTCTATGTTCCTCCTAGGTCATTTGCCCTTGCTTGCTTTTTTTTTTATATATTCAAACTGCTTCAGGAGCTCCTCTCTCATCCTTGCAGGTGCATTTGGCTGGGATGAGATGTTAGTGATAACATTCATACGAGAAGAGTCCAAGGCAGGCCAGTTTTCTAGATACAGTGAGTCAGAAACACAGGTCAGAGTGGCTCCTCATAGAAGTATAATGCCTAGAAATCTTTTCCTAATGTGCCCTCTATTCATGGCCAGCTAACACTTTTGTTCCTGTACTTAAATAATTTCTTTGCCTTATGTACTTGTCTCCAATACTTGCTGTTTTTCTAGAGAGCATCCCTCTCTTTCTGAGCTGCTGCTTTTCTAGGCTGTCCATTCCCTGGCAAACTCGGGACAAATCCTCAGCTTCTTTCAATCATATATCACAGTAGCTTTATGCATGTGAAAAGTCCTGCTGGAATTATAATAAAAAACATTATGAAAGCTGGCTGTGAATCTGTAACCGGTAAGTAAATGGCGTCCATGCCATTTAAAAAGTCTGGGAATTATTTTGCTTTCTTTTTGTCCTGTTAGTGTTGTTCTACATCTATTACCTTAGTTTACCTCTCACCATTCAGAAATTGAATCTTGTTGAATCTGACTCCCAGCCTTAGTGGTATTACTAGTGCTTTGTCATATAATTGAAACTATGGCAGAAAAGATCTGATAAACTTGCATAATTTTCCATCCAATTTAAATATAAGTTTGCAGTTTGATTTTGAGACATTTTATATGAATATGAAATTTTAGTAGGAATTATTTTTATCTGAGGGTAAAAAGCATTGTCAGATTGTAGTTTAAATCATAATCATTAAAATGTTGGGAATTTTTTTTCTTTGAAATTCAGCTTTTGTTGTTGGTAACTGGATATTCATACACTGATTTTGGAAATATTGTGGTTTTTTTTTTCTGTGAAGACAGAAAATGCTCATTGATGTGTTCTGTTGGAAAGATTGAAATGTGTTGCAAATGGCTTTTCCTTTAATGAGGATACTTCATACGTTCCTAGCTAACAATCTTGTTAGTGGGCTGAAGCAAACAGAGCTAATGCAATACCCTTCCCTGAAAGATAACCTGTTTATTCACTATTTTTAAAATGTTAACATCCATCCAAACACAGAATAAAAAGACAGTTTATTTCCTCAATGATTTACAATCTAAAGAATTCCAGAGTTTTCAGCAGAATCTGAAATCTCTGTAGTGCTTCAATTGACTGGATGGTTGGTATTTCAGCAGTAATGTAGCACTGCTCCTGGCACACCATGCAATGGAAGCCACTTCGGCTTATCAATAAGGTCACTGAAGTGAAACTGTAATATAGCTTTTAGAAGCAATATTACAGGAACTCCACAAAAGTCCACAATCCGTAGCACCATGGCCAGCAGTCTGCAGCGGCCTCTGTGTCTCACCTGAACATTTGCCTCAAGCATGTCCATCACTAGGAGACACTCACTTGCCTAATGGGTGACCTTGTTGCTCTGTGGTTTGCAGAGGTCTGAAGGTTTTCCTTGGCACGCTGACAGAAATACTTTATAAGAAGCATGAATGGACCTCAGGAAGAGGGAACACTGAATAATTCTTATACCAAAGTAAAAATCTAGATTTGTGGCTTCCAGAGGGTATCTGCAACTCCTAGGCTCATGTCTGGCTTACAGAGTAAGAAGCTTTTATGTCCGAGGCCAGCACCCAAGCACACATGTGGCTGTATCTACAAGAAAGTGATTGCTTTAGGAGCAGCCATGGTGCATGCCTGCAACTGCTCACCACCAGGGAGAAGCACAAGCAATGTCAAGGGCAAGATAAAGATACTGATGATCTGATCTACTGAAAAAAAGACTAGTTTTGCAAGATTACATCCTGTATAATTAAGAACAAAAGTACAGTTTTAGCAGACACAGGTCAACAGCTAGTGCCAGTATAAATTGTAAAAAAATGTCTGTTCTGATACACATTTTATCAATCTTATGGTCAGCATTAAGTTCGTCAGCAACACAGCATAACATACATTACAAAGTCACTGGTGTGATAGTACTTGTAAGAAAAAAATGTGGGGGATTTTTTTAATGCATGACAGCAAGAAAAATGCCTGCTTTAGTAACTTCATCTGTGGGCACTCCCTTTCTGACTACTGAGTGCTCAGTGTTCCTTCACTTCAGCACATGTGGCAAAGCAGTGCTCTGCCTGTTAGAGGGGCACTGCTATACAAGGACACTAAGTAAACTGCGGGGGGAGCTCTTGAAGATATTTTTCGAATAATTGTGCTCAGTCTTTGAACCATAGAGTTACTGCATGGCCAACAGGCTTGTCAGAGGAACATTGAGATAATATTTATACCTTCCCATGTAGAAAGCCATTGACAATAGTGCTTGGTAGATAAGAGTCCAGACCATATTTAGAGAGGAAGTATGTGCCTGAAAGAATCAGAGAGGTGCAGAGATTTTATTCTACTGGTCTGTGTGGGGAACTCCAAATGGTGAGCTACTGTGTAAGTCTATGAGAAGCAGCCTTCAGTGCCTGGAACAGGGTTAGGTGAGACAACAGGTGGAGAAATGCTGCCATATATTCTTACGCCTCGGTGCCTGTGAGAATTTAGTAAATCATTTGTTTTCTACTAGTTTCCTTTCTGCTAATGAGAGATACCAAGTGAGGAAGGAAAAACTAACACCGGGTTCTGGGATCCTTCCCAATCCCACTGGCTGCTCTTGTCAGTGTTCTTGGTTTTGTCTCCAGTCTATCAATCTCTGCTACATTTCTTAGGAGATTTCAGCCTCTGTTCAGGGATGGTATTAAGTGAGACTCAAGTAATACTTCTTAGATTTCTGTACGTAACATTATATTTCACCCAAAATAAAGTGATTGACAAAAAGGAAATTATAAAAGCAAAAGTTGGTTTTTTTTTCCAAAGCTTTGCCTCATTTCTGCTGACCAAAATGCATAAGAAAACTCAAGGGCCAGGTTTGTCTCTGCAGCTCTTCCAAGTAGGCTGGGTTCTGTGCTCCACACCTGAGAGAGCTGGGGCTTGACCAGGGGCACTAACACAGACAATTGCTCTAAAAGAAAACCCTCCTGGTTTTCAACTGATTTATATCAAGGAAGTGCTAAAAGGAATTTTCCAGCTGTTGCTCCTAAATGCCAAAACTCGCTGAGCTGAATTTATTCATCTACCTGACTGTATCTGAGAGCAAAACTGATCTGTCATCTCTGATCTTGCCTTTGCATATGATCCACACATTACGGCCATGGGTCAGGGAAAGAAAAAACAAGTGAGCAGCATTTTTCAAAACCAGTTTCCCTGCCAAGAGAGTTGTTCAAGAATGATGCCTTGGGCTGACTACCTACATCACTGCGTGAGCAGTTGAAAATCGTGCTTGGGGTCCCTCACCTTTGTTATATGGTGTCTATGTTTGTTCCTTCACCATCTCATGCTGAACAGGAGACCCAGAGGCTGGTGTCCTCTTCTAAATGCAGCTGATCTCTGACAAGTCTGTAATGGAGCTGTCAGCTTCCTCCTGTGCTAAAACCAAGTGGTTTCTCATCAGAGAAGCCTATATACTCCTTTAGTCTTCTGCTCATCTCAAATCAATGATAGTTAGGTGTTTGGCAATTTGAAAGAATTAGAAAACCGGCTTCAGTACTGACATAAAGCTCAAATTGGGTCTTCTTAAATTGAACATCTATGAGAAAAACCTGAAAAGCATTTACAAAGCAAGCATGAGGTGTTATTAAGGTCAGTAGCAATATCTCTGACTATATTTTTATCCAGTAAGGTGTTCTTCCTGAATAAAAGCACTGCAAGGCAATGCAATGCTTTCCCCCTAGGTCAAGTGTCCAGCATCCAAAGGTAAAATTCTCTTCTCCAGTGGTGGCAAAACTCTTTGGTTTTAATGGGAGCAGGTGAGGTCTGCTGTATCTTCCTCTTTAGAACTCCAAATGGTACAATGGTTACTTTATGGCAAGAGCAAAATGAGTTACTTGTCTCAGTCTATCAATCAAGTTGCTAATGGACACGTGTCCACATATAAAAAAAAAAAACCAATTAGTGTTAATTGGCATCCTTGCCTGCAGTTTCTGTGGAGAATTCAGTAATGGGCATGGGAGCACAACTCCCTCCATTTCACCCCAAGAAAGGTCCCTCCTCAGCAGACTGAGAGGCTCTTGATGTTGGCACCAGGAAGCTTTGTCACCATTACAGTGCCGATGTACAGGACCTTGGCTCTTAGGGCCAGCTCTGGGGTCCCATGGAGAACAAAACAAAATGCCTTGTGCTGTTGGCTGTCTGCAGGCTGGTGTTTCCAGTTGGCCCTGGAGAGTGAGGGATGTCTGGGGACAGTGCTGAGGGCAGCTGTCTGGGCACAACATGCTGCTTTTAGACAACATATGGGAGGAGAGAAGTGCTGCTTCTCTGAAACAGGAAGATAAAAAGCAGAACAAGAAATAGCTGGTCTGTAGATATTCCCTCCCTACCAACCCTTCACCAGCTATTGGTTCACAGGAATCAAGAAGATGCTATTGCTAGTAATCACACTGTTTATTTAGCCATGTTTGGTTGGCTGTTTGCTTTCTTTAAAATGTTATCGTCCCCTTGACAGTTATGAGATTAGTTTAAGGTTGTGGTTTGAACATCATGCAGTGTTATAGACACAGGTTTAGCCGGAGAAGAGCAGAAGAGTGAGCTCAAGGCAACTTCCTATAAGGAAAAAAGACCATAGGCCAGCAACGAAGAGCCTATGTGAGCTGCTGAAGAGTTATTTTCATGATTGTCACGGGAACTGGCAGACACCCTTGAGTAACTTCTGAAAGTTGAAGGGAATGGTGCTCTTCCATCATTTGTGTGGCTTTACAGTTTCAAAAAGCTTTAGAAAGAAGTAGAGAAAACTGCATGAATAGTTTTCCATAGAGTTGAACACTATTTGCTTTCAGATGCTGGGGGCCTCATTCACTTAATAACTTTAAGCATAAGATTAAGTGAACTGAGGAAGGAGGACTAGAGGCAGACCATCACACCACGCCTGCTTATCCCCCCCCTGCTTTCTGGCTTCCAGCTGACTCTGATCCCCCCCAACTACGAAGGCAGTAATGCCAGAAAGAGAGAAGTTGAAAGATAAGGTGTCCTTTCTGAGCTTTGACTGCATGTTGGCTTGTGTTTGACTGCATGTCTTTGCTTTTCTCCTGTCTTTAGGTTTTTTTAGTGTTTTACTTTTAGATATGTGGGGTTTGTTTTGTGTTGTTACCTTCCAATGTGTTTGTTCAGTCAGCTCTCGCTGGTTTGTGTCCATCAGTGGTACTGCTAGTGCAAACCAGCCCCACGAGCTAAAACTAGTGTGTGTGGCAGGTTTGGAGTGACCAGGTCAGACTCATTTTTTCCAGTGGTGGCTGATGAGTGAAATCAATGAAAGGCAGAAGGTGAAATTTTATTCCCTTCCCTCCATCTTTGTGTTTGCATTTACTTGTCTTATGAGAAACAGAAATTTGATTTCAGTAGCAAAGTAAGGTCTCAGAGTTTTCTTATCTCTGCCTATAAATGAGAGTTAACATTGATTTAATAGGACAACAGCAGTCTGTCAAACTGGACCAAAGAGGAAAAGATTAACATAAGTGTCACTTAAAGTTCAAGTGATTTATTGGGCTTCCTTTTGATTTATGCTTCCTGAAAAAACCCCATCTCATGCTGCCTTATTTTATGTGTTAAATGTTGTCACAGTGAAATTTATACAGTTTTATCTTTCCTCTTGCTCCAAGAAAATGATAGCTTAGAGGTGCCAGATTAGTACAATTACTGTTACATGTTTGTAAATCCTTTGTTGTACACTGATATAATGTATAGTTATACTGTAACTGCTACCCAGATATAGAAATGAACACATATATGTATTTGACCTGCATTCTTTATAATCAATTCAATAAAAGAGAAAATAGAGTTAATTTCCTCTCATGTCCTCTTCCTGGTAATTTACATTAATGATTATAAAAATAAATTACTGTATTAAAATAATTTAGAAATAACCATAAATCACCTTAGTTTTCTGGACTTCTGTGACTGTGAATTAAAGTGGGAATTCAACTAGGCTTATGGCTTTCCTCTCTTCTCTGTTGCAGCTGGGGTACGTGGAGTTTTCTGACAGTTTTTTCCAGAGCAATGGCTGGTAATGTCATGACATACAGATAGTCTCTGCTGATTTGATTCTTGTTTTCAGGAAGCCTCGGCTCCACAGCTCTGCAAAAGAAGCAGTAAAATCCACTTGGTCCTGTTGTTTCACATTGCCAGACTGAACTTTCAGCAAGGCATTCATCTATCTATGGAATATCTTCATAACAAAACAAACATTAATTCTTTTCCTTTGAAGACAAAAAGTGTGTCTCTTATCATCAGTGTTGTCTATGAGCATGCCAATTCATTAATTCTTCTCTCTTGTCTATGTACTTACAGTAGTAGAAGTAATACTAAATTTGGGCTCAGAAAATATTCCACTAATGCAGCTGCAATCAATGTTTTAGCGATGGTGATAGTAAGAAACATAGAAACCACCCAGTGCTTTTGTACTATAAATACTGGGCAGATGCTTATTTAAAATAGAATTTCAGAAGCAGAAATATGAATTTAAAAACACAAATCTCTTCTAACTGGAGCTAGTTTGAAAATATTTGGTAGGATTCCTTCTCACAAGGATTTTGAAGGATCTGAAACATGTTTGACCTAAATCAGAGTATGTAATTTTTACTCTTTTAAACAGAAATCTTCCCATAACTGCCTAGTTTGAACAAAACATGTTTGTAATTTAGGATAATATCATTATTTACCTTTACTATTTAAAAATAAAAAGCTAATATTAACCAAAATGTGAAAATAAAAATTCTGTCATATGAAAAATCCAAACTTTTTCTATTTTATGTATATGAATGCTGGAAATTCTCCAGCATAAAATTTTGGGGTTTGTTGAATTAATTTTTTTTACTGATATTTAATGAAGTAACTTGATCAGCTTTCAACTAGGCAATAAGCAGAGTTAAATATGTGTTAAAAATTAAGGCTCTTGATTTTGGGGACAGAATAATTTTACTAATATATGTTCAGATATATTTTAATTCTGAATTACTGGATGTATTCTTTGTGTCTGTGCTCTGCAGTACATAGGATTACAATAAGGGCCCTTCTGGTTTTTAAAATTAATTCACCACATCACTTCATATAAAAGAATCTGGTACTTTCTATGCTGAATTACAAACAATAGAAGACTCCATCTCCAAATCAGATACTTGCATAAATATCTGAAAGTGCTCAAGAGGTTTTTATTTATTCTCAGTGGGAGCACTGGGCAATCAGGATTTCTAAGAAACTTCAGGAATTTGATGAAAGAAGGTAAGTGCATTGGAAAAAACCTGATAGTGCAGATTATCAGTCGTTTACCTGTAAGGATAATACACCCGAAGGGAGCTCAGCTTCCAGGCACACATTTGGTGCACTGATGCATGGGGCTTACACACACTGAAGTCAACACAACTTAAACTTCCTGCGTAAGTGTTTACTGTATTCCTGCAGAGTCACTTTGGTTTTTTTTTCCCCTGGGGCACAGGTTTTCTCTCTGATACTTTTTCCCAAAGCTTCTGATCTTTTGAGCATTTCAAGGCTGGTGTTCTCTTTAGTGTGCTAGTTGAGGCAGACACACTTGGGTTTACAGAGCTGTTAAATACTGTAGTCCCTGAATCTGGGCAGTAAAGAGAACAGATACATGATGTGCAGCAACAAAAGAAGAAAGAGCATTTATCTTCCTCAGTTTTCTCACTATCTATGGATTTTTCAAGGTTAAGTCACTGTTTTGAGGGATGCAACATTGTCCTCCTTGATATTTTTTTTCCAAACCTTGGAGTTTCAACTGCCCTAAGTAGTTTTTCATTCACCTTGGTTGGTCCAAAAGTCACGAGTAGTTTCTTTCACAAAAGCATGTCCTCTATTTTTAATTTTCTTGTCTGAAATTTTCTTTCCCTGTGTATCCGTCCTCTAGATATCTAGTTTTTGGGGTGGTTTTGTTTTGGTTTGTTTTTTCCTTGATGTTGTTGTATAGAGATCTCTAACCTTGAAATTCCAATCCTTCGTGAAAAATTTGCCTTTTGCTAGTGAGGAACAGTCCCTAAACACCCCTCACTGCACAAGTGTATCAAAGTTAACAATTTTATGCTCTTCCTGATCAGGGACTTAGATAGCCCAGGTCTGCATCTCACTCTGGATCTCAGTTACACAGGAATACTACGAATGTTCATAATAGAGTAAATTCAGAAATCCACTGAATCAAAATTCACAAATTGGACATAGACTGCCTAAATTTCCTTGTCGTCTTTCTTCCTTGGGGAGCAGTGGATAGGATCGTTTGTCTTGGATCATAATAATTGAGAATAGGGAAAAATTAAAGGAATTTATCAGAAAAAAGTATAAAAATTCTTTATGAAGAAGGTGTTCGACCAGATGGTCCTTGAGATCCATTCAGAACTGGTATTCAATAATTCTAAGATTTTTTTTTTTTCTGTAAAGGATTGTCATCATATCAGTGTCCCTCAAAGCAAATTCTTCCCTTCGTCCTTCCTGAAGCATGGGGAAGTCTTCCCCAGAACTTGTAATATCCAAAGTGAGACATGACTCACTACAATGGTGATAGGGGAGGGTACATTTAGAATTCCTTCCTGACATAGCTTTCCCTCGTCGTTCTAATAACACGGGGTAGAAGCCCAGTCACATTCCCTCCATTGTGCCTCTTGAGGTTTTTCTTCCTTTTACAGTCTAAGATCCATAGGATTCTTTTATAACTGGAAATCAGGAAAAAAAGGAGTGGGGCATTTAATAAAAAAATTTTGCTAGTGAAGTACCGTAGAAGTGCAAAGTATTCCTGACTCCCTACAGTGACAATGGCACAAACAAATTTTTCACCAACTTCCTCTGCAGTTTGCTAGACCAAACTTTCTCCAATGGAAAAACACACATAATTCATGAAAATATTTGTCTTTGTTTTGTTTTATATCCATGTCCATGCTCTTTTTTTCCAAGGAAATCAGAGACGACAGCTGCAAAACAAGCTGACAGCCACTCTGCAACTCTCTGCTGGTTTCACAGTCTCAAATTCAGGCAGGTTCAGTCCAAATGTAGAGTAACAAACACAGGGAAACCACTGTAAGTTCACAATGCAGTAAAAAATGTAAAGCAGTCTTTTCTGTTGCTGTCATTTCAGTCTGAGAGGTGAACTAGAGGCCAGTAGCAAACAATAGTCAGATTTTTCAAAGGGCGTACATGGTAATACTCAACACAAATCCTACCAAAAGCATGAGGTAGGTATTGCCCCTTTTGACCAAGGAGCAGTGAATAAAAATGAAGGTGTGTTTTGTATCTGTATGTAAGGTGTTGAACTCACTTTTAAAAATCCTGTGTCCAGAGCTGCTTTTTACGGTTTAAAGGTAAAGTAGGAAGAGATAGTAAAACAGAGGAAGGGAAAAAGAGCATGAAAAGAATAACAAACAGAAAGATGTCTGGCAACAGAAAATGAAGCCAGACAAACTCAAATTGCAAAGAAAACAAGTTTTAACCATCGTGGTGATTCAGCAGGAGAACGTCCTACCAAAGGCAGACATGTGAGGTCCATTTTTTATGTCTTTGATTGAGGACAGCTTGCCCTTCTCCAAGAGGCATGTCTGCCCCATAGGATCTGTGCCTCAGCCAAACACAAGCTAATCGGTTCAGCAGGACAGAAAGCAAACAAGTGAAGTTTGCAGAGGTACAACAGACCGAGTGGAGTCCCTGACCTAAGCCTACTTGTGCTTCTGCATTTAAAAGCTAATAGAAACAACCACCTCCAACTGGAAAAAAAATAAAATCACAGTTGTCCTTGGCTGTCAGTGACTGTTGGCAAATACGGGGTAGATTTCCCTGAACAGAAGTTTCGGTCCTTACTTGTTTAATCCAATAATTTTTGGTCCTTACTTGTCTAATCCAAGAATTTTCTTGCTCTGGGTTACATCTATCTTACTTTGAATGAGTTTTTGCCACTTAGGCCAATATATCGTGGTTAAGATATATAGAGAGTGGTCTTTGGATCCTAAGGCAGAACAAAAACAAAAAAATTTGAAGGAAAATAAATAATTCTTTTGATTCATGGGAACCAAGGAGGAAAGTTGCTCTTATAAAACAGGGCTGAAAAAACTGTGTATTTTTCAAGAGCATTTGGCAGGTTAGCTGGTGCTGAATAGTGATGACAAAATGTTCAACAAACCAAAAATACTCCATCTGCTCACTAAAAAATGTGATTCTGTGAAGCAAGACAAATAACAGGAAATAGACTTCTTCCCCCTCCTCAAGATATTTTCACACCAGTATCTCAACCCAACCACTTAACTAATATTAAAAATCATTAAATCCAGTCTTTAAAACCAATTACACCCTAGCCCATGCTTCAGCAGAGGTGACGGGGGAGGGCAGGACATTAGAAGGGCAGTTCCCAGGAGTTGTGGCTAAAAGCACGGCTGAATCTCCTCCTCTGCAGGCCTGTGTCCCCACAGAGATTTCAGCACAGTAGGCAGTACTGCTGCAGGGCATCTCCAGTCTCTGGAGGAGAGAGGAGTTTTACTTGTGAAGAAACTCAAGCTGTTTGGAGAGGACTGGCTGTGTGGGCTCTGCTGGGCTTTTTCTTCCACCATTCCTCTCCCCACCTCCCCTTGCTTGCTCAGATGGGAGGCTCTACAGAGAGACACTGTACAACAGGAGGGAAAATGGGCTGTTTACTCAACAATACCACTTCATGCCTGGTTTTGACAGCAACACTTGCAAAGGCTGTGAAAAATTCCCTCTGGTGAATTAATCTGGGACTTCCTTGAAGAACAGTTGGGTAAAACAGACCTTTTTGAGATGCCTGTCACCTCTAGACCTGTGAGTTCCTGACATGTCAGAGCTGGGGACAAGCATTAACTGTCTTCAGGCAGATCATGCAGAAATGTCTAGCCTTTGAGCTGGTTGTACTGCTAGATTATTTTACCAGGCAAATGTTTCGCAATCTTGGTTTGAGTAAAATCAGTCATTTTCTTTGAAGTACATTGTCTTTGGAGCACATTGTGTCCCCATGAGAAGGGCGTAGGACTGCTGTCCTTTTTTCTGTGATGTTTCTGCCTCTTTGTTGTTTTTTTTTTTTTTTCCTTTTTCAGATAGACCTTACCCCTGTCATTTTCTCATCTTTCAAGTTCTTCAGCTGCTTCCAGGACAGACACACAAACTTCTTTCAGCTTTATCTTTACTCTGCCTCTCCCTGTATGTATATTTGGGCAAGTGTTTAGGCTATCTCAAAGTAAGGCTGATGAGGACTATCTTCACTGAGCAATGCAGGAGAGCACTGTTTCATATCCTCACATTTGCATAATTCATTATAAATATCTATAAATCTGATTATTATTACTGTAAATCTAATTTGAAATTTGTTTTATAGAAACTGAGCAAAACCGAACAATCTTCCCTGCTTTGATTTCACATCTCTGCTTGTGATTCTGCTTTTCTGGTGGTAGTTTTAAGCACACACATGCAAGTGTACAGCCAGTGTGCTGTATACTGCAATACTCTTCTAAAACCTCCCTTGCTGCTAGCCTCGACCCCATCTCACGGTACTTCTCAGCAAAGACAGTTCCAATTTATACCCGTTTCCAAGTTTTTTAAACTGACATTTTAAATTTATCTCACTGAAGTTACCAAGGGATTAGCAGAAAGTTAAAGAAAAAAGGAAGAAAAAAACCCAACACTGCAGTATCCAAAATATCAGACTCCTGCGACAGCTCTGAGCTGTTTAACCCCAAGAGGTATTAATGACATTTCTTGTATTTACAGGTGAATTGATTTCCTTTATCCCAGGAAAGGAAAGAAAATGTAAGTCTGAAGATTCATCTTCTGCGGTATTTGAGAATATATTTCATTGCAGTAATGAGGTTCCAAACCATTTACAGTGACAGCAGAGGGAACCAAACTGAGGAAGACAGAGTCACAGTGATTGCTGGTGATGATGAGGATCAGCTGTCTCCCAACACAAAGTACTACACAGCTGCATACAGCTACAGCAAAGTTGATAGCTCACTTAAAAAGCCAGACTCGGGCACCGAGGCTTGTAAAGTAGTATGGAAATGTTAAAATCAAGTAACTCTAAGGCAATGATTTTTAGGATAAAATTGTAAAAGGCACAAATAATTGACCTCATCCTTCCATTGGGATTGTTTTTCCTCAGGGAGGGACACCAAACCTCTCCTGTATCATTTCCATCCAGCTTTGGGCCTATGAAATCTTGTGCCTAGGTTTGTGCATAGTTCTTCCAGGTCCCTTATCATTCCTCGCAGGGTGTAATGATGTCAGCTGTTATGTCACACCAGTCAGAGCTCTGCAGGTAGCAAGAGCTGGTGTTAAATTACTACATGGTTGCTTTTTCTTTTCCATTTTGGACTCAGAAAAGTGTCAAAAAAAAGAAATTGTAGAGTAAAATTCCTCAGCCCCTCTCTGAACTGAAATTAAAGGGACATTTCACAAATGACAAGTCACTGGAACATAATTCTATGATGCTGCCAATTACTTGCTCACAGTGTGAACCACTCAGAAAAACACCCTGAGATGATACATGGAGACAAAACCAGAGTTTTAGCTATTATAAATGCATTACCCTCAATGCAAAGATGCTATTTTTTCCCTTGCAAAACATAAGGTATTTTTAAGAAGATATTATAATTTAAGCAGGGTACTTTTTCCTAACATCTGCCTAGAGGTGTCTCTTTTGGGATAAGATCTTGTTTATAAATGGGGCAGGCATTCTTAGCAGGCAGGAACAAAGAAAAGCATTTTTATTAGCAGCAGGAACCACATGAACAGCTTTGACCTCAATTTAGGACTTAGCTTATCATTTCACACAGAGGCTTGCATCAAGAATTTGACACTGGTGCCCTTTACTAATTTGTAAAGCAAACTAAAAGGAAAATAATGGAGTACGGATAAGTGCTGTTCATGAACCACTGAGCAGGCTCTATTCCATTCTGTCCAAATTACTCCACAATCAGTCAGAAATCTCACGACAGACTAGGTTGTCTTTTTGTTGTTTTTATTCCTCTAGGAAAAAAAAAAAAAAAAGGCAAATTAAACTGCCAGGCCTGTCTGTCCCTATCCTGCTGTCGATCAGGAGTACTGTGGAATCGGCATTCCTTGCGCTCATCGCTGTGTCCGCAGAGGGAAGCGCTGCCGGGGCACGGGGGGATATTTGCCTGCCAATGTTAGAGCCGTGGTCATGTGATCGCAGAGCAACCTAAGGTTAGGTCTTAAGCGTGCTAAAGCCCTGGCAGCTTTGCTCCAATTGGCTCCATGACATTCCCCACTCAGCCGTGATCCTAATGGCTTGAGACTGGCTGAATTCTTCTAACCCCAGCAATTAGTTCTTTCATTTTCTAGAACTCCACTCACTTGAAGTGTTATTTTTTGCACACGGAGAGCGCATTGGAGCTGGGGCTTAACCAACCCGAATGTGCTTGCTATGTGAATCGTCTTTCAGGGAAAGCCACAGTGTCCTACGCTCCCTGTGCTGACTCAGCTGGATTTTTGTCCCTGACAGCAACAAAAACAATTCACAAATTTCATTAGATTTTCCTGAACAAAAGAGCTGTGTAAGAGCAAAACCATACAAATGATCTTACCAGATACATGGTATTGTAATCTCAGCAAGGGAGAATTTTAGTCTTTCTCTTCTCTAGCTGAGAGATGGCACAAGGCAAACCCAAACTGCATTATTTGTGTTTCCCCCCAAAGTGATGACACCACCTGTTTGTGCACCAAGATCCTGTTCCCATGTGCCAGAGCAGCTTCATAAATTAAAACTTCTTTTTAGCCACATTTACACGGGCACCCATTCCGCAGTCCTGTTCTGTCCTGGCAGTGACTACTGAAACAAGGATGAATTTTCCAAAGACATACATCTACATTGCTCAAAGTTATATATATATATATATAAAATATGGAAACGTCTGAGTGGCTTTTCTTCACATTACTGAGAACCACATATTTCCTCCACACATTTCATAACACCAGGCGTATGGCCCCAATCCAGTGAGTTATCGACGAGTTTGCTATATGTGATTTTATGGAGCACAGCAAGACTAAGGGCTTTTCAGGAGCCCTGCTTTCAGCCTGTGTTTGTATCATATGTGGGAAGAGGAAGCATAAGGAGAGAGGTCTAGGCTCTGACTGTCATTGAGAAAAACTGGATATAGGACAGGAAAGGAAAGTGAAGACAAATTTAAAAACCAAAGCAGGGCAGAACACACACCTAGAGAGGAGAGAAATATAAGCGAATGAATAAGGATAAAATGTACACTACTGCTGTCTCCTGACTATGTCTGCCTCAGCCTGGTGTTCAGCTCTGCTAGTCTCCTTGGTGCTCAGCACACTTACAAATCCCAGGTTTCCCTATCACATTGCCTTGGCGTGTTGTGTCTGCAAAAGTGTGTACAACACACTGTTCATGCTCTGGATGTTCCAGCCTCATGCCACCAATTGTTGAGGTGCACACCCAGCTTCACCTGTGAATTGAAGCTCTCTCTGAGCTCAAGTACTATTTGACTACTGATTTTTCAAGAGAGTGGTCCTCTCCTTGGTCTTCTTGTGATAGATAACATTTTGAAAGCAATGTTCTCTGTGACAACCCATTATAAAGACTACTTCTGAAGGGTAATTTGGAACACTGAGAGAACATGGTTGCATTGCCCACAGACCTAATCAAACTGAGGTGGCATCGCTGGCAACTTGAGCAACAGCTTAAAGTGCCTTTTGAAACCAAAGGAGTACACTTCAATTTAAACAACATGTGGTTAAATCCAGCCCTTGTCCTTGACTCAACAGTAGCATTAGGAAAGTTTGAGCTGAGAACTCCTCCCAAGCAATAGATCAGCATGATGGGAGGGTGGAGAATCCTTTGCAGGGAATTCTCAGCTTGCAGACATCAACCAGGAATTCGGAAACAGAGAAGAAGAGTTTGGAGGGTGACTGAAACTAGCTGCGTTCAAAAAGCCTTCTAGCTAATTTAGTGCCAAATAGCACATAGGTGAAGGCTTAAAATAAATATGGCTTTCCCAGCTACAGCCTGCCAGGTCTGTGCTCTGAGCACGGCTGAAGAATCCTGTGCAATGTGAATCAGAGGTAACAGGGAAAGGCTGAGTCCTTCGTCAGCCAGGCAGGTCTCATGATGGCTGGTACATATGTTGCATAGTGCTGCAGGGCCGTGAGAAGAAGTGATACTTTAGCCGTATGTCTCCTATACCCAGTGGTAGTTACAACACTATTTGCATTTCCAGGCACTTTCACAGCCCATCTCCAAGGTTAGTTTAAATGCACTCAGCAAAGGTAACTCGTTCTGCAGCCAGAAGAAGGAAAGGATCAGAAAATGCTCCCAGCAATTTTGGTGTGTCTGTGAAATGACCCTCCTGATATGATTCTTCTTGACTTGTTTTCATGCTATCCTCTCTGCTGACAAGCTCTGGTAGATAGGACTGAGTCTCAGTGTAGAAAAAAAGGGTAAAAACCATGGCTCAGCAGGTTGGCCCAAAGTGTTAAAATCAAGTGATAAAATTAATTAATTGTAAGCAATGCAAGACTGTGCTTAAATGATCCTTTTCTGAAGTCAGAAGGACTACCTGTGTCTGTTCTTTCACCTCCATCTCCCAGCATGGCTGACTGAAAAG
Source organism: Coracias cyanogaster (assembly GCA_033124195.1). Classification (NCBI taxonomy): domain Eukaryota; kingdom Metazoa; phylum Chordata; class Aves; order Coraciiformes; family Coraciidae; genus Coracias; species Coracias cyanogaster. The sequence continues at coordinate 8,770 of JAVSBS010018383.1, read as the reverse complement.
ATTATATTCCAAACTTCCCAAGATAAAGTTTGTTGGGAAAAATGCTGCAACATGCTGGCAAAATGGATGATTTATAGCAAATTATCTGTGTTAAATAAGTTAAATATCTTCCTCACTTTTTCGTATGCAGTTGCATTATTAGATTTCTGGTGCAGTAGCAAGTAACATTTGTTCTTTAATTCATTGTGCCTGTTACAAGTGAAAAAAATGCAAAGGAAATGTTTGCTTAGAAGTTCAGGACTACATGAGACTAGAAGTGATTCTTCCTAGAGGGCACTTCTCATTCCGCTTTGACCTTGATAGGCTACAAAAATACCTGAGTAGTATCTTTTCTGGCTCAGCACATTTTTTAAAAACCCTTTAGTTGTGGTTTCTTTTAAAATCTGCATTAGCTATAAAAACCTTACTGGATGGCCTAGTTTCCTGTAGAATTATAAAAAAAACCAAAATATGCCTTGGGCAGAATGACCTTGTTCTTTGCATTCTTATTGCCTGCAGCTCTTTCTCATGCTTTTTACTTCTGTGATGTATTAAATTGTGTTTTGCATCAGTCAGTGGATAAAGGGAGGAACTGGGTGCGGAAGCAGTAGCTGTGTGGGGGACAAGATCTTTCCAAGACATAAGCTCCCATCCATGGGCACATGGTCTTTCCCACCCATCTGACTTTTCTGTTCAATCTTCTCAGCAGCTTGAGTAGAAGCAGTAGCATGTGTCCTGGTAGCTGCACAGTCTCCTAGGAGATGCGGGTTCTGCCTGGGTGTCTCCTTCCTAGGTGACTTCTAATCATTAGACATCTATCAAGAGTGGCCATCATTATCATCAGCTGTAACAGAAAATGTGTAAGTGGTTACCCATTAGAGAAGGGAAAGGTGAAAAGACAGTAGCTGCCTCCCACCATCTCAGGACTCTGTTAGAGAGGAGCATTCAGGCCACAAAACCACCTCTCTCACATACAGAGGGCTTTTGTCCATGGGGACTCCAACACTGGTGGAAAAACAGAAGGGCCATTGAGCTATGGAGCTATTGCAAGGTGCCTGGCTTTCACTCCCTCCAATTGGAGCTGCTTCACTTTGTATAGGTGATTAAATATTCATTGGGCCAGAGAGAGAAAAGCAAGAGATTGATTCTATTACCCAGTTGTTCAGGTGTTCACCTGGGACGTGAGAGATGCAGGGTCAAGTCCCTGCTCTGAAGATGATTTAATTATTTATACAAAGTGGAACAGCTCCAACAAGAAGGATGTACATGCCTGCAAGCCTGACAGCCCTCTCCTGCACTGCACAAAACCTCTTCCCTTTTAACCAGGGGAGTGACTTGATGCAGGCTTTCTCCTTGCCAAGTAAATGTTTTCTGTTTGCATCATGATTTGTTGACTTCTGTTCTTGCTCCCTGAGCCAAGGCTAGCTTGGGCTCCATGCTCCAGAGCAGGACTCACAGCTGAGGCTCCTCGCTGAGGGAGGCATGGCCCCTCTCCCACCAGCAACTCGTATCTCATGAGGGTCAGGGATGAGCCTCTTACTAAGCCATGTATCCACCTCTTCACCTGGCACCTCACCTCTCGTTGCCGCCTGTGCAGCAGAGGAAGTCACAGCAGGCTCTAAGAGGCATCAGGGAACCGGAATATCCACAGGCTTTTCCAGGGCTGGCAGGGGCTGCTGTGAACGGAGAGGCAGTGAAAATAAGGAACTTCCCTTATAATAAGGAAATCTGTAAAATTCTCTCATCCTGGTGGTTTCTCCCTAAGTGTTTCAATGTGGATTATTTATTTTACTACCTTAAGGTCAGTGTTGTTACTGTTATTTCTGCTTCCAGCTAACACAATTATCTAAAATTAATTGAGATGGAGAGCTGATGTTTTCCCTTGCAAGGGCTGGTGGAAAGGGCCTGTGCTATGTTATCCTCAGCACATGAGCTGTCTTGATTTCAGTAGTGTCCCACAAATTTTAAGTGTCTGGATTAAAACAGTGATTAAATAATCTAGTCTGTTTTACAGAAAGAATATTTAAGCACATGGATATTATCACAGACCATTTTCCATGGGGCATTTAAACTGAATGTGCCACCTTCAGCTCACCAGGCCATTTCTATTGCTGCTCTGCAGCACATGTCACTAGGCAAAAAACCCCAAATATATCAGTATGGTGTTTAAATTTACACACACAGTTGTAACAGCAATATTAGCTCATCCATTTCCTCATTTTACACAGTTTGTTCTGCTGCTGCCGATTTTTTCAGTATTCACAAACAAGGGAAAAGTTCCTCACAGGGCAATCACTGAGCATAATAAAATACAATAGAAATATGACTATTCTTTACAATAATTATTTTTATGAAAAACAAAGCCAACTAAAACAAGATTTTAAAGAATAGCTGTTATGAAGGGAAATCTGTAGTGCTTATACTTGCTATCAAAATCTGGTTCTGTTGATTTTGATTAATGGCTTACACACTCAACAGAGTTGGCATTGTTTACTTTCTTACTTGAGTTTACATTTATTATTACTGCTAAGTTTTGTGTTAGTGCATGCTGTTTTAAATTAAATGAATATCCAAATACTGGTTTGAAGTTGCTAATGGCACCATATGTACTGCATTAGCTTGCATACTATTTAAAGAAAAAGTTTTAATTGTACTACAATCGCCTGAGGATATTTTTGTGGTAAGAAATTAAGATTCATTTTCCTGTTCATGTAGAAAATCACTTCATTAAAACATTGTAATATAATAACTTTTGTCCAATTTATGCATTTTTGCTTTGATCATTTGGATTAAGAGAATAAAGAACAATAATTTAAAATCTGACTATCTCAATAAGCATTTAATGGTTATTTCTAACAGAATAGTTCCTTCCCTATCCATAAAATAATGTAACAAGATTTAAGCAATCTGTTACCATTTACTTCTAAACTTCATTAGTGAGTCTGTTTGTCCTCTGGTTTCATTGCTAAGCAGTCCACAAAAAATAGACAATAGAAACCTAAAAGCTGGCTGAAAAATTTAGCATCAGGGAAAAAAATTGCCGCCTCCTAAGAGCATTTAATATTTGGGAAACAGTGGAAGCAAGAGCCCTCTCTCTTAGCAAGGAGGTGAATCGTGGGCTGCCTGGGCAATGTGTCACATCTGTGCCACCAGTGCAGCCACCCACACCAAGTCCTCCTTTCGTGGGGGTCAAAACTCACAGCTGCTGCACGAAGCTGCTGGGACTGACAGGATGCAGCAAAGGGTCCTTATTCCTCGCCAGGACTGGACCTATCCCTGGGTGTGTAACGGCAGAGGAGGAAGAGGCTGGGAGCCACTCCACCAGTCCCACACTTCAACATTGTTCCAGAATGATTTGTTCTTCATGACAGGGTCAAGCTGCTGTGAAAAGGTTAAACAAACGGACTTTGTAAGCTCCTTTTGGGGGAAAGCTGGTCAGAAGGCCCCTTTAATCACCAATCCCCTTTAGCCCTGGGAAAAGACATCGGCCAGGCTCACTTGTGCGGCTGTGGGGAGCTGGGTTAAGGGTGGGGTGGAGGCTCTTCACCCTCCTGCAGCCGCCTCTGGCTGGAAAAATAGAAATCCTTTGAGGGAAGGTGTTTGGCTGGAAGTGCTGGTGTGCCTCCCCCTACACCCAAGTGCCGCCAAGGCAGAGGAGGAGGAGGAGAAGGAGGAGGAGGACATTCCTCTGGGGCCGGTGTGTAGCCCAGCGTCCCTAATGCTGTCTGCACCCATCCTGTCAGGAGGGTAATGAGGGGAAAGTTCCCAGACAAAAATGAAAAGCACCTCGGTCTTCAGTGGGGGCTTGGGGGAGGACTGTCCACCTTCCTTCTGCCATGGCTGCAGGTCAGGGGCTCTGCTGGGGGAGGAAGCCTCGTGGTTAATCTCCGCAGTCTGGCTGGTTTCAGTTCAGCTTCTCCTGCCCTTTTGAGGTGTGACCGTCTACTGGATTCCCAGTGCATTACACACCTGAACTACACCTTCTTGGAGATGCCCTAGGGCAGGGATGGTTCCTCCTTATTCACAATGTAGCTTAATAAATAGTTCCAGTCCCCTCCCTGTGAGAGGGGCAGCAGCCAAGGGCAGCATCATTCCTCCTGCAATGGGTGGTGACAGCAGTAGGAGATGAAAGTGAGGCTCCTTGTCCCAACATGGCGTACAGAAAGGGTGAGAGAAAACATGGTGAGAGCCAAGCTGGGTAGCAAGAGTCACAGACACTGCTCTCTCTGTCCTCAGAGCTCCCCTGCCATTTGCAGTTGAGTAATTTGTCAACTTGTGTCCTCATCTCCTCCCTGCTCTTCCTCATTAAGCATCCTTCTTCCTCACCCTCCACCCCCAAGCCTTAGCTATGAATCACTTAACATCCACACACAGACATGGGCTTTCATTTCAGGAGTAACCTTTGCAGGAAAGCCCAGGGGTTGTTGTAAGCAAACCCTGCTGTCTCCCTGTGCCAATTCCAACCATTACATGTCTCTGCCCATTTCCTCCCTTAGGCCCTTATATCCCTCACCTTGTTCTCTTTAGCTGCTTTCTTCTCAGCACAAGCTACTTTGGTAGCGATTTTTCACCATGACCCCAAACCTATTTGGTTTCTGTTCTCCAGCCTGCCCCTTTTGCATCCTTCTCTCCTTTCTGCATCCACCCTCCTAATTTCCCCGCCTCACTGTCCACTCATTCCACCACCTTCTGCTTCACATACACTCTCCCCCTCATGTCACAGACAAATATGAAATAAAAAATGTTCCCACCTCTCTCCTGTTTATTACCATAACACATCACAGGTGCCATAATTGTTTACATGAGCACTCCTCATCTATTTCAATGCAAAATAAAACAAACCAGTTCAGCCAAAAAATAAAGCTGATTTCCCTCAGTTGCTGTGAAAGGGACTGGCTGTTACAGAGATCCAGCTGAGGACCATCACTCCTCAGTTGTTCCAGCTGGATCTTTAAGTACATGAATGCATGAGATGGGTGTCAGTGAGAGTCCCCTGACCACGCTGCCAGGCAGCAGGGGATTTTATTTCCCTTCTGAATCAGGATGTTCCAGATCTTCTTACTTTTCTGGAAATCATCAGGAATCAGCAGGCAGGTTAATAACTGGAGAAGAGGTTCAGGGGTTTTGTTCATGAGGAGCTTCCTTAACTGCATTTAAACTTTGCCTAAAACATCTTTTGCCCCTATTTTATCCATTACATAATTTTCACTTGTATGTGCAAAATGATAAAAAATTTAGACAGACAGTACAATGCTTCTTACTTTGATTTCTTCTCCAAGTAACCTTCTCGATGATTGAAATAAAAATACAGGTCTTCTTCCATAAGCAAGTCAATTTTGTATCCTTGCTGCACTACTGAGGACATTTCTCAGACAATAACTTCAGTATTCAAACTCTGGATTAAGATTATTCAAATAAAACAATAAGGAGGGGAATGAAAAATTTAATACTTCCATTTAGTAACATAAATGTGAACTTAATAGTCTAACTACCTTCTGCACCCCTCTGATCTCTGACTGTCATATAATTCAGGCTTAAATAGCTGTTGTATTTCAGAAAGATGGAATGGATTTAGTAAGAGGCAAATCTTGCAATACTTCTTCAAAACATAGCAAAATAGACAGGGTGGTGACTGCCAGTTAAGGACCTGGTATTGAGCTAGTGAAGTCAACAGCAGCTCTGCCAGTGATTTAAGTGTGAACTAAGAGTCTGAATTCCAGATGAATCAACATATTTCTACCACCATAGTCAGTCTTCAGATGAATTTAATCTCCATCATGCATCAGCTGTCAGCCAGCTGAATAGTTGTCTTGCCTGCAGGGATGATAGCTTGTGGCAATGAAACACAGAAAGATAATTCAAGAAATCATCCAGACCATCCTCCCACCATCCCACCCCCCATATGGAAGATAAGTAAATAAATTTAGATAATCTCTATTTGGTATTTCTTCCAACCTGCATTTCTGTAGCACAAGTTCTGGTATTTCTATCAAACTCTTTTCTTAGATACCACCTTAAGAGACAGACTGTCTTTCTAATATTATCCTGGTTTTCTTTGCTGCAAATTTAAGTGATTTCTCATTCTTCAGTTGGTCACAAGTGACCACCAGCGACTTTGCAGCAATATTTTACATACAGAAAGCCCTTGTCTCCCCTACTCTTTTTCTTTTCCTGTTTAAACAAAGCCACATCTTGCACCCCTCATGTTTTCCAGATGCCCATTATCCCATAGACTCTTTCCTGTTGATCAGCATGAGGGCAGCCAAGCTTCCCAATTCTGCAAGCAGCATGCCAAAATGCCATTAGGCTGGGAGCTGCAAGGCATGTACCTTGGAGAGACGGACAGGGAGGGAACCAGTGCTCTGGAAACGAGCTGCAGTGCAAAAGGTTGTGGTTCCTATGAAAATCTGGAATTCCTACAAAGATCTGAAAATCTGGGACATCTACTCCCCAGAGTAATTCTGTGAGTATGATCACACCACAGCACCAGACACCTTGTTTTCTCTGTATTGGGAATTTGGATTATTCAGCAGCCCCCAGGCGAGTAAAGACTGATGTGATATGGCCCAGGTAGGAAAGATGCACTTGAACTGTTCAAGAGCAAGGGTGTATAGCCATCCCTGCTTAAAGCATCTACATATCAAATCTCCTAAAAGAAAGAGTCTCTTAAAAGAAAGAGAAAATATATCTTGGCCAGAAATAATGTTGCCACACACATCACATAGACATTTTCATCCAGATGAGTGATACAAATGTTTTTGCATTAAGCTTAATTTTGTCTTCCTCATCAAAAAGATGCAGATATCACAAACATGCAGTTCTACTAGTGGGGTATGGAATCGGTTCTGTATGTTGTCCATAATTAACTCAGCTTGATGTTCAAACCTAGACCCTGAAAACATATGGGTTTTGTTTTGGAGTATCAGTCTGGGCAATGAGTTCTTAGCACTAATTGCTTGTAGATCTGACTTTCCAAAAACATGATCACAAAGAGCAAATTTGCAAAGTTAATTCCATCATTTCCTCACTCTGATGAACTTTGTAGGTGAGAATTCATGCTGATATTAATGAGTTCCCAGGCAACCAAAATTGATCTCAGAAAGCAATAAAATTGAGGCTTAAATGTCTTACAGAACTGGAAAAGCTCCAAAATGCAAAACCTCAGAGATGTTCAGAGTATGAACAGATTTGCATCTCCCTAATACCAAAGTCCATTAACAACATATTAGATTGCCAAGAAACACCCAAAGGTTACAGCCTACCTGAAAAGTGACCTTTGGTTTGTGATTTACAAAGTTGTGCAAGCACAGACAATCTTTGGCAATAGTCATATTATGGATTTGGCACAGGGGAGTCAGGCTAGCATCTCTCTTGTGACAGAAGTTATAGTGAGGTACTTATTTTCTATGGGGTGGGAAAATGTCAGCAATACACTGATACAGCTCCTGAGACCTGTGATAACTTAAGTACCAACCCAGAATAATATCTTTCAGACTCGAAACGTCTCTCCAATAAGGACATTGAAGAGCTGGAGCATCTATCAAGAAGGACATTGAGGTGCTGGAGTGGGTCCAGAGAAAGGCAACAAAGCTGGTGAAAGGGCTGGAAAGCATGTCTTATGAAGAGCAGCTGAGGGAACTGGGGTTGTTTAGTCTAGAGAAGAGGAGACTGAGAGGAGACCTTCTTGCCCTCTACAAGTACCTAAAAGGAGGTTGTAGTGAGGCTGGTGTTGGTCTCTTCTCTCAAATTAGTGATGATAGGACGAAGGGAAATGGCCTCAAGTTGCATCAGGGGAGGTTTAGATTGGATATTAGGAAGAAATTCTTCACTGAGAGGGTAGTTA